>PVIJ01002029.1:0-174125 GCA_004024925.1 Scalopus aquaticus | reverse complement strand
CATCCCTTATAATCAAGGAAATGCAAATCAAAACCACTATGAGATACCACCTCACACCTGAGAGGATGGCACACATTAAAAATACAGGCAACAACAAATGCTGGAAAGGATGTGGAGAAAAAGGAACTCTTCTACACTGCTGGTGGGAATGTGAACTGGTCCAACCACTATGGAAAGCTGTATGGCGATTCCTCAAACTACTAAACATGGAGCTTCCATACGACCCAGCAATCCCACTTTTGGGAATTTACCCAAAGGATACAAAAACACTAATCTGAAAGGATACATGCACCCGTATGTTCATTGCGGCACTGTTCACAATAACAAAGGTATGGAAGCAACCCAGATGTCCAAAAATAGATGATTGGATCAAGAAGATGTGGTCCATATACACAATGGAATACTATTCAGCATGGAAAGAAGATAAACACATGCAATTTGCAGCGACATGGATGGAATTAGAGGGGATCATACTCAGTGAAATAAGCCAGAAAGAAAGAGAAAAATATCGAATGGTTTCACTTATAACAGGACTATAAGGAAACCAAATAGGAGAGAGACAGTCAGTGGGTTGGGGTGGGGAAGCAGAGGGAGGGAAGGAAAAGCGTACAAAATGGAATAGAAAAGAACAGAACACAAGGGACCATGGAGATGGATCACGGGTGAATTGGTGGTGGGCTACCCAAGGGGAATACAAAATGTAAAAGACATAAATAACAATAAAAATATATGTTAAAAAAATAATAATAAAATAAAATTATTAATATAATTATAAGCCAACACATCATACCCATTAACAATAAATCTTACATACATTAGCATTTCCATCCACTTAAATGATTCTTTAATGAACCTCTGTTTTCAAAGATTGTATTTACTAATAATCTCTATATAAATTAATGCTTCATTTCATTTGCTGTAAGGTTAACTTCTTACTAGTTTCAAAGATTGCCTGGAATTTATACGTGTATACAGATCTCTACCATCCTAAAGTACCTCTCTGAGATTTGTTCTCAAATTATTTTCTTCCACCATTTCAGTCAAGTCCAAGATTCTTGAGATTAAACTATACACTTAGTGTTTCCATTTCTTTCAGTAATCTATATAAGTGGGTTTCTGTTTTCACTACTCCATTGAAATTATCCCCTCAAATATCACACTGCCGTCTTAATTGCCACATCTAATGGACTCTGTATTATCCTATTTGACCTTTCTATAGTATGTAAACCACTTTTCTCTTAAATGCTCCTTACATGGCTTTTTTCAATGCTTCACTGGTCTACCTGTCTTCTGGTTGTACTTTCTTTTTCTCTGTTTTCAATTCCCAGCTTCATAAATATTGATATTTTTAGAATGTTAACATTATTTTTGTTTTTCTTCCCTTGCTGTCCATCATCTCTCTCTGATGATTTCTGTGGATCCATGAGCATGATGTCCAAATATTTCCCTATAACTCATCTTTTTTCTGGAATCCCATGGTGTCCTGTGTTTTTCTGGGAAATGTAAGCATTTAAAAGATAAGCATAGGATTCTAAGCCTACAAAAAGCAAGAGACAAAAATAATATTTTTATATGAAAGGAGAAAGAAGCAAAGAAGGAAGAGAGAGTCTCAAGGAGGAAATAGTCAAATGGTTCAATTGCTAATATAGTGTGAAATAAGATAAGAATTGAAGTATTCTTTGGATTTAGCTAGTTGGAGGTCACTGGAACCTTCTTAAAGTAATTTGGAATCAAATACAGATTGAAATGGATTGAAGAGTGAGTTAGAAAAGAAGAATATAGACAGTGAATGAGGAAAATGCCAGTAATGTAATTGTAGAAGAAAGGAGAGGAAAAAGGAGAGAGGAGAAAAGGGAGTAGGGGGTAGAGTGATGGGTGGGGTGGGGAATGACTAAAAAGTTCTGGGGAAAGGCATACATTATTGGCCAAGAAGAAGTAGTCAGGACAGAGAAGGGGTGAAGGATATAGGGGAGAGGAAACCACATCTGACAACTAGTGTTCATTAATAAGCCTTAGGCAACAAAGAGCTACCTCTTCCATGGTTTGGGAATGATAGGATGATGGTAGTTGTGGTAGATTTCTCGTTAACTAAGGGTACAAGCAAAAGGAGTTCACACCAAATTGTCTTTTGCCTCTTTGAAAGGGAAAGATAGAGCTAAGGTCACCTTCTGCTGTTCATAGGGATTACAGTGAGATATTCAAGGAGAGTTAAACTGACCAGGCTCCACAATAGATGCTCTAAACACCCCCTCCTTGTCATTAGAGAGATATTTCTAAAATGTAGATCCAGCCTTGAATTTTTTTTTTAAAGATTTATTTATACAAGCTGGGGTACAGTACAGAGGCGTGGGGCGGCGAGAGGGTTCACCAGAGACAGAGTGGGGAGCAGAACAGGCAGATCAGAAATACACTGCTGAGGGGAGCAGCGGGCGAGGCAGGAGAGGTCTGCCGCACCATGTGGGACTCTCCCAGCCGGGAGTCGAACTCGCATCGCGCGCTGCCGACAGCTCCGCAGCGCAGAGCTCAACCGTTGCACCACCAGGGAGGCCCAGTCTTGAAATTTTGAACCCCAGTTATCCACAAGTTAAAATCCTACCCCAGAGTGCATTCCATAAAGCACTCTGTAACAGAGTTTCTACCTGCATCTCCAATCCCCCAACATCCCTTCACCACCCCTTTTCTCACCTTGGGTTCCAGAGCGTCATTATCCAAACATACCACATATTTGAACCCCTAGCCTAGAATTCCCTCGCCCCCACTTCCATACCAGGCAAACCCTTCCTAACTAGTTGAAGAGCTTCTAATCATTTGTGGACATATTTTACTTTAACCTATTTTCCCTTTGCCCCAGTTTCACCCCTTGTTTGTTTATGCATTTATTTGTCTTTACACCATGCTCTTTGATATTTCTGTATGGTATCTCAAATCCCTTTGGGACATATATTTTCATTTCACTACTTAATTAGCAACTCAATGACTATGTGTTAAGAAAAATATCATTCATAATTTCAAGATACTCCCTTCCATAAAGCAGTATGATTTGCATCATAGCAGAAGATTGAAAAAGTCACCATAGGAGAGAGATGGAAAATAAAGTGGAGGTTAGAAGAGGCCACTGGAGATCTCAAGTACAAAGCATGTTCATATTTATGGCCCTTTTATAAAGAGGCTCCACAGTAAGTTCCAAGAAGGTCAAGCTGGAGTCTTACCCAATAAGGTATTCCCAGGATGTAGCACATTGACTATCAAATTATAGTCACTCTGAAAGGTTTAACAATCTCTGAATTCAAGAAGTCATTGCATGCTTTTACTTTGAGGAAATGCAATCCTTTTCAATTAAAAAGATTAATCTTTCTTTCTAATGTGTTGTCGCTTCCTAAAATATCTGCTCATGGTCCTTGAGAGAAAAATAGAAGTTCCTTTCTGATGCCATCCTGAAAGTCAAATCAGCTCTTCCCTCTCCACAGCCATCTGTTTCAAGTATGGTTCTGTTTCCCAAATCCTTGTCATCATCTCTGTCACTAGTGCTACCAATGGCTGATTCCTCGTCTGTGCTCACCATCAGAGATTTGACTTCTTCCTTCACTTCTTTTGTCTATACTAATAATTAGCTGTTAAATTGCCTAAAAAGAAATAGCTGTGATTATTGGGCAGTATTTTTTAATCAGAAGAAAAAGAAAAAAGTCCTGCTTGCTTTTTTCCAGGTAGACCTTGCACATCCTCATTTGGCACACAACCTATCATGGCTTCTGCTTTATATTATTTGGGCTGCTAAATAGGAGGGTCACTGTTATCTGCTTAATTCAAAATCATGATTTTCCTGTGAACTGTTCTAATCTCGGCTTAACCAGCAGATGGGCTTATACCTAAAATAAGACTAGCTTCACACCTACTTATTTTCAGTTTAAATTCTTTTTTTATAGGGAATGAAAGAGTAGGGGTTGAAATCCTCACATTTTCTGTGATTTCTTATTGCAGAAGTTTCCAGACTTGAACTATGCAGCTGTAAAATATACAAGAGCAAAGACTGCAGAGCTCTGGCAACATCTGCATAGAGCCTGCTGTTCCCAGGCCCCTTTACCTGCCCATGATGGATGCAGACACCAGCTTTTTCTTGGGGTGGGAGTCATGCCCCGTAAGAAAGCCCTCTCTCTCAGACCATCCATGTCTTTCAGGTGACGTGTACAATCTCCTTTCCTCCTAACGCTAATTTTCAGCAACAAGGCAACTTTGTTGTATTAATATTCCATCCTTACCAAATAGGAGTCCACTTGGAATACTAATATCGCTGAGAGTAAGGAGATAAGAGTTCAAGACACATGTTAGATGAATAGTAATCATTCGTTCGGGAAGATGACGCAGTCAGCTGCAGGCTTCGTTGCTTCTCTGGTAAGGCATGCAGCTTTGGGGTTGAACTGATTTCTTAGGACGAAAGAAAAGAGGTTGAGACCTGTACCTTCTCAGTTCTTCCCACAGGCAGCCCTTGGCTTTTCTTCTAGCCAAATGTTGATCGAAAATTGTAACAACACATTTGAAGAGGCAGCAAATTATTAGCCTGCCCAGAGAACCCAGTTTCTTTGTTCCCTGGTTTGGTAGTAACAGATACCTCAGGACTCATCACCCTTAAAACTAGCATGTGTTGCTTTTCCTCTTATGCATTTTCATATCGTTGCCAGGATTCAGACTCATCAGTCATTTCTTTGTTGACAGGTAGCCTCCCAAGTTCTTTTTGAGTTTTTCTTCTTTTGACTTGGCATCCTACTCGTGACAAAATTTCCTTGAAAATTCATTCTCCCAAAGCATGCTGAATAAAGTGGAACTTTGCACCATTTGGGGGTCTCTGTGTTATCTCTCTCCATTTAGAGAAGGGTTCATTTTCTTTGGGCAGAAGGTTGTAAGCATATGGAATTCGTTACTAGAAGAGTTGGTTCAGACTGTTTCCGATCCTTAAGCCAGTTCCCTAACCATGACAAAACATTCCCCACAATCTCATCGTGACTCATTTTTATTTTTAAATAACCTCTGGTGTGGAACTTTGTCAAGGCTTTTTGAAAGGTTAAAGAAATTATGTCCGCATGCTTGTTGACCCCCTCAGAGAATTTTAGTAGATTAAGCACATTCTCTCCTCATAGAAATCACTGGCTATGTTTGCTGAATATCCCATGACTACCCAGTAAGTCATGAATGTGAATTTATTTAGATCCCATTAAATTTATATAATGTACCCTCATCATTACACTGCACATCATTTCTGTGAGAGGACAGAAAGAATAATGAAGGCATAGCCTCTGATATTGAACAGCTTAATATCAAGTCAGGGAGGCTACATGAAGTCACAGAATAACTAGTGGACAACAAATACACAAGTGTGGTAGTGACTAAAATTATAAAAGGTTAGAAAATAAAGAAGCAAGTGTGTTCAAGATTGACAAATCTTCACAGAGGAGAGCCCTTGAGGTTAGTCTTAATAGCTGAGGAGGGTTTATAGAAAGTAGGGTTCTCCTTTAGAGGAGAAGGGAAGAAAGGGGTTGCAAGGGCTTCCAGGCATTCCAGAATAAAAGGGAAACAGCATGAGCAAATACGTAGAGGTAGGATAGACTCTTAAGTGGAAGAAACACATGAAGGAGTCTGATAAGATCAGACAAACAAAATTAAGATCAGCCAGCCATAAAAGTTAAAACTCGATTTGCTAGGTGAGAGTTATTAAGAATTTTTGAGCATGTTTAAGAATTTGATGATACATAGAAAAGATGGTGCTTAGTGATGGGAAACAGAAATGTTTTTCTAAAAGGCTATCAAGGCAAGTCAAAATCTAAAAGAAAAATTTCTGTAATCGGAGTAAACATGGATGATGATGACATGAATGAGCTCAAGAAGGAGAAATGGAAGGTGCAAGAAAGGGTCATAATTGGTGTGAAGCTCTAAAGGAATTATTCCTGGGACCAAAATCAATATGATTCTTAGGATTGTCATAGCAAAATACCACAAACTAGGTGGCTTAAAAAAGCAGAACTTATGTTTTTATGGTTCTGGAAGATTAGCAATCCAAAATCCAGGTGTTGACAAGGCAATACTGCTGCCAAAGGCTATCAGGAAGAAATCTTCCTCACTTCTAGCCTCAGGGCTGGAAATTCTTAGCTTCTTTGGTTTGTGGCAGGCCACTTCACGCTGGCTCCTTTCCATAGCGGCTTCTTGACTATGTGTGTCTTTGTCTCTGTCTTCTTCTCTGCTCATAAGGGTAGTAGGGTTGGATTTAGGGCCCAGTCTAAACTGCAAGGACCCTATTTCCAAATAGGTAATATTCTAAAGTTCTACATAAACATGAATTTTGGAGGACACTCTTCAACCCAGGGCACAGAGTGAAATCTAGAAAGCACATGAGAAGATAGTCTTATACGACATCAAAGATAGGAAATTGTAGGGTGGGAAAATTTTCTTAGTTCTGTGGCTGCTCCTAAAAATTAAACTTATGTATAAGACAAATAAAAAGGCAAAAAGATGATACTAGTTTTATTAATATTTTTACATGTACCCAGGGGTCTTCGAAAGGAAAATGAAGACCCTAAGAAACCATTAGGCCTCAAAGCTTAACTTTTGACTCTGCTTCATTTAAACTGTTCTCCCTTCTTCCAGAGCTTCTGAAAACAGGCAGAAGAGGAGAAGGAGGAGAATCCTTATTCCTCCCAGTCCTCTTTAAGATCACAGATCCTAGCCAACCTCTTCACTTTGAGAGGGGATGACAGATGATGGGGGCAGGGAATTAAGGACTTGTCCAAGAACACTTTTTGTTAAAGCAGAGATGGGGAAGAGCCGAGGCATCCATTCCCAGCCAAGCTTGTTTTGCTTTCCCAACCATCCCCAGTAAATCATTTTCCACAGATATTTTCACATTGTTTAGGGGACATTCAGGCAGCTGTTGATATTTTCAAGCCTCCCACAGCAGTGGGGGACACCAGATCTCCTGGTGTGTCGTAAAAATTCACTAGAACAGCTGGCTCACCCAAGTTTTCCTCATGATACTATTGAGTCACTGGTGGATCCCCTCTGCCATCACTTTCCAACCAATACCTTCCGAGGGCCCAAATTCAATCACGCTGAAAATTACTATAATTAAATTTTTTAAAATTTTTTAAAACTGTATGGGTTGTGTTCTTTATTGTATGCAAGCTATTCTTCAATAATAAGTGTTTGTATTTTAACCTATCAATTAGCTCTCTATGTGAGCTCTCACATGTGAGCACTAAAAACAAATGGCAACCCATATGGCCTTAGAGTCAAAAATTTAGGTCTCTCACACCAAGTTGATTAAACATCAAGGTCAGCTTTAAGAAGACCTTCCACTGCCTTTGATCCCAAGTTCTAACATTTCATGTTCCTCATATCTGTAGGGATTTAATCATGTGGTCATTTTTTCTATTAACAGGCTTTGATAAAATTATTATTCCTGCTAATTCAGCTGATCTTGGCCTCAGTGGAAAGAGTCAACAACAAAATAATGTATAGCTAATGTTGAGGAAAAATCTAAATTTCCATGTGTGTATGTATGGGGGGGGAGCACAATTCACTAAAACTGTCTAGAAGTTAACTAATATTGTTTTTGTTATTTAACTCTTAAAAAATTGCCTATTCCCATGTGTTCCCCCCCCCAATATTGGGTGTAGCCCCATGTGTTTAGAGATTAAAGCGAAAGCTTTTGTGAGATCACCTGGGTCTGAAACCCTACTGTACCTTTTCCTACCTCTGACCTTCAGTAGGTTTACCTTTTACACCTCAATTTCCTCATCTGTAGATGTGGTGATAACATCTAGATCATGAAATGTTGGTGGGAATTAAGTTAAATGAAATTATTTAGGTAAATCACTAAGCACAGTAATGTCTAGCACATCATAATCACTCAAATGCCTTTGTCATTATCATTGTCATTAATATAGTGTTCATTATTATTCCCTGAGTTACTTTTCTTGCTTTTAATTTATCTAAAATACTGTGTTTTCCCCTATAGGAATTTTTATGGCAAGTCCATCAGCAAATAACAGGGTGTTAGTCAAAAAACAGGCTCCCCACACACTTGAGTTTCTTAGCTAGAACATTCCATAACATTCATTTATTCAACAACTATTTACTTAATTTACTATGTGTAAGGCTACATATATGTATTTATCCCAGCCCGTAATACCTTTTACCTATTTTTAGCTTACTTTTTTTTTAAGGGATATCATGTACCTAAGAACAATTCCCAAAGGAGCAATGTAATATTGGATTACTTAATCAATGACTGTCACACATTTTTAGCCTTAAAGATCTCTTACTATATAGTATAACAACTGTGCTAGTTGTTAAAATGGGCTCCAGGACTCCAGGAATCTAAAATCTTCTGTGCGATATAAGTTCCGACAGAGTATAATCGCCATAAAAAGGGGAGGTTTCATGTTCCCTGTTCCATACAAACTGACCCCCAAACTTCCATGCTCTACAGGGGTTCTATCATCCCTGCATAAAGACAAAGCATACTCTGAGCGCGAAAGAACTTTAATAGAATAGTGTGCATAGAAAGAGGAGAAAGGATAATAGTTTTCCAATAAAACACCCAAGGTTACCCATCCCCTCCTGGAAAAATGCCCAGATAAACAGGGTTAGCACAGAGGGGGCCACTGAGACCTGAAAAATTGCTACAAGTTCACCTTCTGGCTGGGAACCACAGGAAAAAGGCAGAAAAGGCCAGACAAGTCTAGGATTGTCAGCCTCCCCAAATATCTCTCACCCACGTCTCTTCCAAGTATCTCTACATGTCTCTACTCCACGTGTCTCCCCTCCTGTCCTCTGAGTCCCTGATACTACTTCAGAGCTGAGAAGCAAATGCAACTTCACAAGTCTCTCTGCTCATGTGCCTCCTCCAAGTCCTCTCTCCAAGACCCTTCTCCAAGTCTTTTCCTGGCCTCTTAGCAACACTTTTTATTAGCTGGGAACCTCCCCATTTTATGGAGGAACACTCTGTAACAGTTTTGTGATTTGAGGCAAGTCATTTCACTCCCATAGGCATCAATTTCCTGGATCAGGAAAAGATGACTTCCAAGTAGCCTCGGGGCTTTTAATCATTTTGGTGAAGTGGATTCATGAGTGGATCTGATGATATCATCAGAAACATGAACACAAAAATTGACACTTAGCATTAGAATTCAAAAAACTCCTAATACTCCTTGAGCTATGAGACTTGGAGGTCCATTTCCACAGGTAAAGAATCCCTGGGCTAGAATAAGATTCTCTATTTTACTAAATTGAAATTCTACATCACACCACTAAACAAAGTTGCTACTCACTAATAGGATTGAAGTCTCATCGTAGATAACATAAGTCATTCCATACCTATATACAACTCATCTTCTACCACTTTCACTAATAACAGTCTTTCCCTGAGATATGTTGATAGGAATATATCTCAGGAAAAATATTTGCAATCAAAACTCTTGAACAGATCTCAAATAATCACTTTAATTCCGTCAAAACAATTAAGAACTCCTTCCAGGGCCTCCCTGGTGGTGTAGCGGCTAGGCGCTGTGCTGTGGAGCTGTCAGCAGTTGCGGCAAAGCAAGTTCGATGCCCTGCTGGGGAGATTCCCACATGGCACAGTGGACCTCTCCTGCCTCGCCCGCTGCTCCCCTCAGCAGTGCATTTCCGTCGCTCTGCCTGTTCTGCTCCCCACTCTGTCTCTGGTGAACCCTTTCGCCACCCCACGCCTCTGGCCTGTACCCTAGCTTGTATGCATAAATAAATAAATCTTAAAATAACAAACAAACAAACAAAAAAAACCTTCCAATCACCACCACAGCTTTCTAGTGATTTTCATAAGGTGCAATTGGGCTCATATTCTTGAACCTTCATTCTTGAAACACCATTATGATGTGGCATTGTTTTATTCAATGAAGATAGTGGTCAAAGGAAAAATGAAAGACTTCCTGACCACAGAATATTTGAAAGTGGTAAAGAAAAGGTAGTGGGTAAAGAAGAAACAAAAGCTGTCTAAGTGACTGGGCCACACTATATAGTCATATTTTAGAAGGATATTGCAGAATATCTTTGTTTCATGGACCCATCCATAAGACCTCAGAGGTCAGAATAATTCAGCTTCTCATACTCTTCTCTCTCTCTCTCTCTCTCTCTCTCTCTCTCTCTCTCTCTCTCTCTCTTCCTCCCCCTTCTTTCCTCACACATATCACATAACATGCACACATGGTTGCTACTATAAGCTCAAGCCAAAGCCCTGTCACAAGGAAATGGCAGGTGGAATGATTCTAAGATGACCCCATTGGCCCTTGCATTGTACAATCTCCTCTTCCCAAGGTGGGCAGAATATGAATATGAGATATCACTCCCATGATTATGTTATATTAATATAACTAAAGAGATTTTGCAACTGTCATTAAGTCCCCAAATTTGTTGACCCTAAGAGAGAGAAACTATCCAGGTGGGCCTGACCTTAACAAATGAGCCCTTTAAATCTGGGTCTAGAAAAAGTCAGAAAATTGAAGCACCAGACGTTATTAATGTGCCATTGCTGTCATTACGATGGAGGGGGCCATATGGAAAGGAATATAGGTGATCTCTAGAAACCGAGCCAAATACTGACTCATTAGTCTTGATTCATAAACATGAATATATACACTCACAATTCATAGTTAACTTCAGAAGGCTCCTGGCCCTCCTTAAAACCCAATTGTGAAACTTGGAGGTCCATGTTCCACAGGTAAAGAACTTTTAGGCTAATCCCCAGCTGATAGCAAGCAGAAAAATGGGAACCTGAACACTCCAACTGCTAGGGACTAAATTCTGCCAACAATAAGAATGAGCTTGGAAGTGGGGTTTTCCCTAGAGTCTCCAGATGAGAACTCAGTGTGGACAAGACCTTAATTTTGGTCTTGTGACACCCTGAGTAAAAAATCCAATCATGCTGTGAAGGGCTGCTGACCTACTGAACTATGAATAAGAGGGTATTGTTTTAAGCTGCTAAATTTATTAGTCCTTACACAGCAACAGAAAACTAATGTAGAAAAGAAAATAGAAAGATGTTTGTATCTTGATTCTTAATAGCCAGGCACATGGAAGAGATTATTTCTTCCACCCTCTAAAAGTCAAATTCATATGCCCTCAGGCAATGCTTGATTTGCCTAAGCAGTCAAATAAGGCTATTTTATACTTTCAACAAGTATTTATTGAGCTTCATGATATTTTAGGAACTATATATAGAGGAATGAGTAAAATTATTAACATTTGAATTTTTTTAATATTTTGAAATAGGCTAGACCATTTGAGAAGTAGAAGTGAATGATTCCAAGTGACTTGGTTTAACATTGGTAGCACTATCATAGTGTCCACTCTATATAGTGTCTGCTTTAATATATACACAATACAATATATATCTTACAGCAATTTTATTTTTTTTAAGATTTATTTATGCATAGAAGAACTGGCATATAGGCCAGAGGTACAAGGGTGAGAAGAGTCACCAGAGACAGGATGGGGAGCAAAACAGGCGGATCTACAGAAATACACTGCTGAGGGGTGCAGCGGGCGAGACAGTAGAGGTCTGCTGCACCATGTGACAGGTCAGCTCCCAGGCCGGGGAATCAAACTCAGGCCACAGGTGATAGTGTTGAGACTTAAACTGTAGGCCACCAAGGAGGCCCCTAGCAATTTTATAATTTATAGCTGTGTGTTTGATGACTTTCAGCTGATAATATGAAGCACTACACAAAAAATATTGTGATTTTGTAAATAGTTCTGTTCTACATGAAGTGAATAATATGTTGGACTTTGTACTTGCAGTTGTTTGGGGTGGATATGCTCATTTATTCACAAAATATTTATTGAGTACTATGTTCAGACAGTCTCTTAGGCCTTAAGTGTACAAAGATTAAAAACAAAAGTAGATGTGTGGTATGGTAACATACACCTGAAGGGGTATGATCCTATACCTCTAAATCATATATAGCATTATAAACCAATGTTACTGCAATTTAAAAAAATAGTTAAATCAATTAAAAATAGATGTAACTTATGAAGCTTACAGTCTAGAGATCAACATATAATAATCATATATTATACATATGTACATGCATATGTTCATGTATGTGTACACACAATGCACATGCATATTTATATGCATCACATGCATATGTATGCACGGCAGGGCTTCAAATAATGTTTCACATTTAGTTCAACATTGTTGCCTCATAACACTGATGAGAAAATGAATCCCAGCTGACGTTGAACTAAACCATGTTTGTTTGAGGACCTGTTTTGGTTTTTTTTTTTTTATTTCGCTTAAAGTCGCAGTTTCCAAGAACTTATTAGCAGCATTAAGTGAAGAGTTACTGTCCATCTGTACAGGACTCTAAATCCCTTCTTATGTATGAATCTTTCAAATCAGTGACAAACTCCATGACCTCTGCAATAGCGCTGCTGATTCACAAATAATATTTAAAGACAATTACTGGAGTTCCGGGTGACCCAAGTACCTATTATTTCAGACTCAATCCCAGCCCTAGGTCGGCTAGGGGCTCCTCAGGGCAGCCTCAGCAACAGCCAGTCCTAGCCAGCCCGCTGCCTGCGTTCTAGCCAATAGCTGACTTCTTCACCCACTCCTTACTGGCTGGTCATTGGAGGAAAGTTTGCATCACATGGTTGGAAACTAAGACTACAGCCAAAGAAGCCAGCAGGAAGCTCTGGGGTCAGGTTAGAGCTCTGTGTGGCAGCGCTGAGGGCCTGCTCTGGAAGCCAGGCCCCAGTCCACCGAGACTGCGGCCTCCGGGGGACCTGGACAACCTGAGACCACAAACTAGGATCCCCACTGCTTGACACGTATGTCTACCAGTTATCTTTCAGTTAAAAGATATGATTATTTTTCTTGTATAAGCTGAGAGGGTTGGGATTATTACTTAACCCCGACCTTCAAGTGAACCCACTTGGCCTGGAGGGTAGGGAATGTTTAACAATGCAAGGGTCCTGCAACGGGCCTCAGGGAAAGAGGCCCGTGGTCTTCAGACTTGGATGAAGAGAAATTCCTGTGAGGAGGCTGGGGGAGACCAGAGACTTTCCTTTTTACATTAAAAAAAAAAAAAAATCACGACTATGGCACAGAGGCAAGATTAACTTGTTGGACTTGCCAAAACTCAATTCTCAGTGTTACCAACTTACTGGGTGACCTATTTCCCAGTTTTTCAGTTCATCAAAAATTTATTTTAATTAATTTTCTCCAAATATTATGGCAAGTCATTTCCCATAAATGGTGGCAGCGACCTTTAAGGATATTTCTCACTATTTAATTTTATTATTTTCACTTTGAGGTAATTTGTAATACACAACTAATTCTCATTCCCCAAATCCTGCCAAAAATACAGAAACTTTGGCAGGTCACTGAAAATAAAGTTAAATGACTTTGGTGAGATTAAATCACTGCAAACTGAAGGAAAACTATATACGATTTTAAATCCCTTTACCTATGTCCTATATGTCTCCCAAGTGCTACCAATGTCATTTATCATTCATTGTATCCCTTTCAATGGAGAAGTTCCCGCAATAAAATATTGCTAATGTCCACTTCCTATGCCATAGTGTTAACTGGATAGATTGATTAATCCTAATTGTCAAATTGTATTTCAGTTCCTTAAAATGCCTCTATAAAAACAAAAACCGGTCAACTAAACCATGGCAGAAATCATCAAAGGCTGTGTAAAAATCCCATCCAATACAAACCAGTGTAAAGTTTATAGTTTGGGGGATTTTTTAGAATTTTTTTTTTTTAATTAGTGTGTTCGTCTTTGGGATAAAGCATTTTCTGGTTAAATTTGTTTCCCGTGAATTGTTGGTGACATGTCCTTGAACTAAACAAGAGGAGAGGTCACTTGAGCAGGTAGAGTAGGTTGAAGGGGACAGGGGATATTTTGAGAAGATTCTTTTATGTTCTTGTTGGACTTCTCTAGTTTTCCAGCAACAATCATGGAGTGATCTGGGGAGAAAAGCCTCTCAAGTTTTTCCTGGGTTTTGGAAACATAGATGTAATACTTACTAGACACCAACTTGTACTTTCTCCTTAGTTCTTCCCGCTCTTGCCCTATCTTCAGTAATAAGAGTGAAAACTAATATTTCACTCAAAGGAAGGTAGCTTTTTGTGTGACTCTTCATGTAACTATGAAAATTGTACTCAGTTGCTGACCTGCTCCCTTCTAACAACCAGCCTATCAGACAGCCGCTCCTTGACAAGGCATCCAGGTTCTGGTACCTCCTCCACCGTATACCAGAGCTGCTGCTTTGGCCCACCTGCAGCAGCTTCACCTGAGCTTCCCTTTAGAAGTGCAAATCCCTGGCTTTTATGCTAGTCCTATAGAATCTCAACCTCTGGAATTGTGGGTTCAGGGTCTGTATTTTCATGAGATCTTTTCTAAAGGGATCTTAGCAACTAAAGTCAGGAAACCACTGCCCTAATTAGTGCTTTACTAACCAACCTGTGTAGGTAGGTGAGGAGCTAATTGACAGTACAGCTCCGGGTGACTCCAGAGGCTCTGATCAGTCCTGCCTGGGCTCGGGCCAGTATTTTAAATACCCAGGTGAATCCAGTGGGAATCAGTGGCTTCACCTTGTGCCATTGATAATGTCACATTTGTGGACCAAGAGAAAGCACTTTCCAGAGTTCCCCCCTCTCTAGATACACATTAAAGTTATTCTAAGGTTGTCTTACTCTTAGTTATTCACCAGTAAAAGTTTGATGTGAATCCACATAAAATGTCTTTGCCTCAATTCAACTGAATATCTCAATGTATGTGATTAACAGTGAAAGTAGAAATAGGTAGAGAAGCTAGAAGAAACTGTAGCACTGGAGTTTGCCAAGATCCTAGTAACATTTCTCTTTTTTCATGGATAGCCTGAAATGCATTTTAATATTTTGTAGACTTCTACTTTATAGCAGTTTTGCTTGATAGACGTACACACACGCGCCAGAAGATGATAGCAGAAGTCCATTGCAATTAAAAGAGGACTAAAGTAAGGTTTTTCTGGTGTGTTGAGGTCCTGGTTGACCTAAAGACATTTCAGATGTAGGAGCAGTCATCTTTATAGCATTAAATTGGAATTTCAGGCAAATTATTACTGACTGGCATGAAAAATAGATGAAATATTGGATAACAGATGAGTATAAAAGCTTGAGGGGTCCTGTAAACTATGGAGTGCTTGGTATCAGCAAAAGATAATTAATTCTGTTAGAAACTAATAAATAAAGATACCAATATGTTGTATTATGCTTAGCACTTCTGGTACTTCAAAACCGAGAATCGATTTAAAACTAAATTTGAGTTAACCCCCCTAACTGGAAAGGCTTCCTCAGAGGTGACTAGAAACTGCTGTTTCTTGAAATCAAGTGCTGCATTAGAAGTAATCGCTGCCCTTCAGCTCGAGACAATGCAGTAATGGCTACTGGTGAAAGGGGGATTATCAGCTTTCAGGCAGCTGAAGAGTCAGGTAGCACCAACATTGTAAAGTGCGTCAATATTTGGACAATCGATTTTCTTTCCTTTCCCTCAGTCTTCAAATGTTAAAGGGCCAGAGAAAAGGGCAGAAAATGTATTGAAAGTTAGCAAAAAGAGAAGGGCACAAATCTGTGTCACTCTCCTAAGCTATCACCGTGAAGAAAACAAATTCTAGTTATTATGACCAAATTCTAGTTATTATGACCAGTTATTATTAGAAGTAGTCCTACTTTCTTATGTTCTGGACATAGAAACAAATGGTCAACTAAAGTGAAAGTATCATTTGAATAGAATACTTACTTTTTAAAAAAGTGTTCTAGTGGAACTGTCCCACTGATTATTTTCAGGGTTTTTTTGAGATCCCATCATTACATAGAAATTCAACTAAGTTTTCCCAGAAAATTATGCTGTTTCCTTTAAATGATATTTTTAAGAAAAAGGGATCGACATAAGCATAAAAATTTAAATTATTTGAAAAGCTTCTAAACCCTGTAAAATTCTCATGAACGTTTTTTATGTACCAGGCACTGGGTCCATTGCCTGGCCCTCAGAAACTGACACCCCAGTGAAGAAAACAGACAACTGAACAAGTATTTAATAATTTCAGTACAATATAGTAGGATTATGATGTAGTCTATAAATACTGTGAAAAGAGTTGGAAGCAAAACATCTTGAAGGACTAGAAATCAATGTGATATCAAAGATTCAGTGACCACATCTCTAAAGAATGGTTTTAAGAAATCACTTTCCTTGCATTTATCCAAGTCAAGACAAAATAGGTGCTTTCAATGAAATGGTAAAAAGCAGGAGAGATAATAAGTGGAGCAAGTTTTTCATTTCACAGTGTAAATTCTAGATTTGATTATTAAAAAGAAATTGTATGGTAGAAAGAAGATATGAACAGCATAGCATTTAGGATGGTTCATAGGAACATACTGGCCGCTGAAGATCTGAAACTAGCAAGCTCTGTCCTTAGTAGTCCACAGTCTTGAGGGGGAAAGACAGGGAAATAGCACACTGTAGTATTCAGTGCTATGATACCTAAAGCACAGAAGGATATTTTTTCTTGAATTTATATTGACTAGCAGAAAGAAATCTCCTTGGAGAATACCCAGCAAAAGTACAATCATAAGTAAGAGTAGAAACCCAGAGCCTGGAAATAGGAAGCAGAATAAATGCCCATTCTGTTGCTTACTCTGGGTTGGTACAAATCTGGCAGGTGTAAATTTGCATACAAGTAACCACTTCAGGTAGACGCAGGTCGGTCAGCACCTGCATCCACAAACACAGGTGTTTGGGCAACGTTTTGAAAATTTAGCTACTAAATTACAGTCTCCCATTCTTACTCTATGTTAATCCTGCCTTATTTTCTATTTGCCTTAAAGAGAACTGAGAATTTAAAACCATTCAAGAGTCAGTGAAACTCAAAGTTAATTCCTTGCTCCAGTGGTTCTCCAGCTCTGATCTTGGGTATGTTAAAATGCAAATTCCTGGGACCATCTCTCATCTTGAAAATTAAATCCACTGGGAATGGGGCTTGGGTTTTTGTTTTGTTTTGGTTTTCTTTTCTTTCGGCCACCTCAGGGAATTCTAACAGAGATGGTTTATAAACTTCATTTTGAGAAACACTGCCTAAGAGCATGCTGGTCAGATCAAATCTATCATTTTGAGCCAAGAATAAGATAATAAAATGATAAGCTATAGATACAAGAATAAGATAATAAAATAAAATGTCTTGGCCACGTATTTATAATTTAAAGTATTATAATTTTACATTAAATATGACCATTCACTCTTATTAAACAAATTCAAATTGGGATTACAGAGTAAAAAGGGTTATTCTTCCCTCGTCTTCCTCTTACATGTCACTGCCTAGCCTATGCTTTTAGTCATTGGTGACAGATCCTTCCAGAAATGTTCCTGTACATGTATTTCTATGGATAAGATAAAATTGTCTTACTTTGCTTTGAGTTTGTAAAACTTCATTTAACAGTGTGTAGAGGTTTTCTAGCTTAGAACTTTCAAACATTTCCTTTTTTTAATGTGTTCTTTAATATTTCGATATGCATTCACCGCATATTTGCTTAATTATTTCCACTAGATGCATGTTTGATTATCATTTCCCTCTTTGATACTAAAAAAAGTGTTTCAGTAGAACATCTTTACGTCTCCTTTTATGTGCAAATATGTAAGGATTTCTTAGAGATAGCCACCCCCAAGTAGAATTTCTGACTCAAAAGTTATGTATATTATGAGTATTGCTTGCCTTCAGATATTACCCTTTACCACTACCTGATCAAAATTAAATACTACCATTTTTTAACCAGTCTGATGGGGGGAGGGCTATCTTATTTTAGCCCGTGTTTCTGTAGTCATTACTAGATTGAGACTCCTTTGAGAAGTATATGTGGCATCTGTGTTATTTCTAGGAATTGCCCACTTCCCCACTTACTTGTGTTTTTTCTAGCTTATCTATAGGCATTTCAAGTAGTGTGAATATTAAATGTATCTGTGAATTAATGAGAAAAGTAAGAAAAAAACAAATAATCACATAATATTAATGTGATTGGTGCTATAACCACTTATAAGCAATTTTTTCCTTTTTTTAATGAGTCATACAGAGATATTTTCTATTATCTGGTGAAGTCTCACCATCACCTGTGGGTTCTAGATCTACTTAATATCTCTGTTGCTTCTGCATGTGCATGAAGCAAAGGAGAGAGAACAGAGAAACGCTGATCAGGGTTTCTAACATCAGCAACTCGGTGGTCAGTGGTACCAGTTACTGACATTTTATAATGACAGAAATCAGAAAATTACTTTCCTGAGGGAAGAAAAGAAGTGTCAGTTAGTAGAAAGAATTTGAGCTAGGATGACTTAGGTCTGAGGTCTCATATAAAAGAATGAGATTGATGATGGGCTTGCAGATGGACGAGTCAGCCATGTAAGGAAAGGATGGGTGAAACTGCACAGGTAAGGAAGCAGAGGCAGTTGTGCTGCATCACGTGGAAGCAAGACTCCAAGTGAGGAGAAAGGAGGAGAGGAAAAAGAAGCAAGTAGGTAGGACTAACAAGAAAAGCCAGGCTTTGGGGCTGCTGGCTCCACAAAGTTCATATGAAACCACATTGAGCGTTTTCACCCATGGCAATTCCGAATTTGAAGGTGAGTCATGTTGGCATTCCTTTCTAATTGTCTCAAGTTGTTGAGAATTGAGTAGAAAGTATAGATCTCCTGATTGTTGTTCCTGTGTTCTGACTCTGAAAATTATCAGAAATATGAGGCAGAAAGAACTAGTTTCTGTTTTTGACAGAATGAGGATTTGATGGAAATCTTGATATTTTTTCTTCTTTCATTATACTCATCCTTGAGTATACTATCATTCTGTGCCAGCTTGCTAGGACAGGGCTTATGGAAATAAATGCCCAATCTCATTTAATCCTTATAAAACTTTTATATGATGATCCAATCCTACAGTTGAGACTTTAAGAATTAAGCAGGTTGTTCAAGCTAGTACAAGAGTCAGCATGCACAACAAGCCTGCCGCGTTTGGGTCACTGCCCCTCTCTGGCCACAGCACTGACTGGACCTCTTGGCTTAGAGCAACTTGCAAATATGGTCCCGTCCCACCCCCTTTTTGCAGATAAGGAGATTGATGTTACAGGTAACTTCCCCAAAGTTACACAGTTAGTGGATGAATTTAACCTTTTTAGTCTAAAAGCCCAAATCCTTTCCAGAAAATAAGCTTAGGATAGTGCTCCTCCCAGTGAACTGTATCAGGTTTGCGTACAACCACTAAGTTTGCATGTGCATTGCTGGCTAAAGAGGCACAGCCTGAAAGTGACTTCCTGAACGGAAAAAGATGTGTGAGTGAATGGGAACTGGGCAGAGGATAGAGTGTGGAATTTTGAAAGAAACAGGCATGTGGGGGCAGAGGGGCTGGGAATTATAACTGTAAAGAGTCACCCAAGATTGCAGGATGCCTTGGAGTATCCAGAATGAAAAGGAATGAGTATGATGAAGTTCCCCTTTAAGAGATCTGGTTAAGGTCAGTACACAGGAACAATTTCATCCAGAAACTGCAGGGAGCCCAAAAAGCCAGAGAGAAAAAGACCAAGCTCTCCAAAGGTGAGCCCTGCCTTGGTTTAGGCTGATAATGGAGTGAACCTAAATCAGAGGAAGAATCAGGCCCTGGAGGGAAGGAAAACAGGGAGGGGCCTGGACAAAACAGAAGTTAGTAAGTGAAGCCTGAGCTAAACTACAATTTATCAAATCTCTCCATAGCCCTAAAGCATCTTGCATTATAGCTTGATGCAGTGTGCTGTGATTCATTATACAGTATGGGGACAGTAATGGTGCAGAATTAAATAGAAAAAGTCACCAAGTCCCCAGAGTGCCATCTTTAAAGGAGAATTTCTTCTTAGCTTCGATGCATGGTCATAACAACAGTGGCATAAACTGCAGCAGTGCCCAGGAATGTGCCTTCCACGTGCCGGCTTCCTCCCTGGCTCCTTCTCCGGCTTCATCATGCCCTGACCCCAAGCCCCAACTCCAGTGGTTACAGTGTGACCCCTTATCTCTCCCCACATTTTCAGAACATAATCCATCCAGCTTTGTTACAGGACCTCCACCCCAAAAGAGTAGATCCTTTGCCCTCTAAGGAAAGACTTAAGCAGAGCATGCTAGGTGTAGTGGCACCAGGAAAGGCTTTATTAGAAAGACTCATGCAGGAGTGAGCCACTGTGGGAAAGGAGAATATAACCTTGGCTCTCCAAAGGGAGTTAGGAGGAGATCGTTAAAGGGTGACTCCCTGAGGCAGAGAGGAGGGGAGCAGCACAGCTCATTCTGGTTGGGCTACACCTGGGCTTGTGCAAACGGGTTTTATTCCAACCACACATGTGGGCTCTCTCTTTCTCCCACCAGGAGATTGTGATAATCATTAATCAGGATCTAATGTTTTGTCTTATCAAGGTGCCTTATGGTCAGTGTAGTGGGCAGAATGCTTGCACAGGGCTTGCCAGTCCATGATTTAATCCACCTGTTCAAACAGGACCAAGCAACTCAACTGATGGACTCACAGTTTCTTTTACCAAGAATGTCTCAGCTTTTGCCATTAACCCACACTGACCTCTGAGTCCTGACTCTGGATGCTTGCTCAGTCAGTGTCAGCTTCCTCACTAGCTTTAGTGATTTACAAGAGAGGAACGCTCCAATTGTGATAACATGGATTGAATATCAGCTATGACCTTCGGGCTTTGTGAGGCAAGAGAAGATGTCTAGGTTTATATACGTAACTTTGTGAATAATGTGTGTACCTATGTATTACCTATATTGACATACATACATGGTGCCATCAGCAGCTTATTTGAAATTGATTTCCCAAAGGGGTAATGAAAATTGAAAACTTCATCAAAATAAGACAACGTGAGTCGTGCATGTGGCCAAAACCATTAAAATGAAGGAGACAGTTATGCTCCTGGCATGGGGCCATGTTGCTCAGGCGGCAGCGCTATCACAGCCCTGCTGGTTAATCAGCAGCCCCCCAAGGACAGCTGCTGTTTGGTCGGTGAATGCATTTCTGTTTGGCACATATCGTCACGTTGTTGAATACTTGAAGTGTGTTGTTAGCAAAGCAGACACAGAGGATTATATTCCTAGGATTTGACCAAGACATAGCTTACTAGAGAGCATATTTCTTTAGAAACCTTATCTTGTACTGTTAATGGTATTTGACCCAGCGTATTTTCCATTCATGTGATTTACCATAAACAAGAGAATATTTGAGATGTTTAAAATATTCAGATTGGTACATACACCACTTTGGAAAACAGTTTGTCAGTTTCTTAAAAAGTTAAATATACATCTACCATACTAACTCAGTCACTTCTCCTCTACATGTTTAGCCAAGAGAAATGAATGCATATTTCCATACAAAAACTTGCACCAAAATGTTCATACCAGACTATAATGATCCAAATGTCTATCAGTAATTGAATGGATAAGCAAATTATGGTACATCCATACATTGCCTATTACTTGGCGAGAAAAGGGAATGAGTTATTGAAAAAAAGAAGCAACATGGGTAAATCTCAAAATAAACTGAGAGGAGCCAGACAAATGAAAAATATCTCTTGTAGTATTCCATTTAGGAATTTCTGTAATTATTTTCTGTGATTATATATAATGCAACATAAAGCAAGTGAGCAGTTGTCTGGGGCACAAGGAAATAAGTTTTTTAACTTGATTTTGGTGATGGTATCACAGGTGTCAAAACTTAGCAATTTACATACTCTTAAATACTGTTTATTGTATTTCAGTTATAGCTCCAGAGAGGTGTAGAAAGTGGGGAGTGTGTAGATAATGGGGAGAATGTGGATAATGTAAGTAAAGTTAGCATGGATAGCCCTCTATAAGGAGTTGCTTAAGAAGACATTAAATGGTCAATCAAATAATAGAAGGTGGTTTTTAAAAATATATGTATTTATTTTGCATTGGTAATACCTCTCTCCACCATCTTTACCACTTCTCACTTCCTGTCCCCAGCCCTCTGATTGACTGAAAGTGTTGTTACTCAACTGGAGACATTCTGGTTCACTGTTAGGGATTAGTCAAAATTAAGAGGGAAATTTGAAGATGATGTTGAAAGAGAATTCATGGAGGAAGTAGCGGTAGATGGAAATTAGAAATTGGATTGGGAGGTTCACTTTGACAAGAAGAAAGGACAGTTGTTTAGGGGAATAGAACCAAAGGAATAGGCAAGTGGACAGGGGGACAGGAGAGGAACTGGAGCACCACTTCCCAAATTTTCTTCTCAGGCTTATTAATGGATAGTCTTGTGATGAAGATAGAGGATAGGGTGGATTGTCTAGGATTTGAAAATAGTAGAAAGTTTGGGACTAGTCCTACAGGAAATCATTTGGGAGCTGACGAGGTGCAGGGTTGGGGGAAAACTTTGATAAATAGCAAGAAACAGCATTTGAACTCGCCTACCATGAACTCTTGTGGTGCCCACCCAGCATGGTTTTGTCAACAATACTGGTGGTTTTCAATTAGAGGTGGATTCAGCTGTTTTATGGTGAAAATTTTATATTTGGAATTAACTAGCTTAGACAATCCCAATTTTGTTGGCAACATCCAAACTTTGTAGTCATGAGCCAGTGGAACATGCTTTGTCTCCCTCAGGTATAATTTGGGTGTTGACCTTGGCCACATCAATGTCATAGAGATTCACAGCTCATTAACTTTAATATCCATAGTGAATACAAGGGTGTTGTCTTCTTTCTTCTTCATGGCCAAAGGGTCGTGACACTTGATTCTAGTGGTCGAACTCATTTCCCATGGGAGTGTTCTTTCAAGGTTATTTAGGCTGCTTCAGCACAGCCATATCTTGGGCTGCCAGAAGGTGGGTGTGCGTAACAAATGGATCGTAGACACCTTTCAGTGTACTGCCTTCTTGGCCTTCAAAGCCTTTGCTATGGATTTGGGAGGAGCAGGGCCTCACAATGTTGACCTTCCTCCTTCATTTTTAGTACCATCTTCACGAAAAGACTCTGCTTTCATTTTCAGAGGAGGAAGAGTGTTTTCATCTTAAAAAAAAAAAAGGTGGCCTGTTGTCAGATATATAAATCACTCCATTAAAAATAATTTTTCAGCTTTTAAAACTGCCCACAAATTTTCAAATATTGACAATAAGTATATTTGAAGAAGTATTTAAGGACGTATTCTGTCTCCCAAGCATTTATTTTGCTGTATGTAGTAACAGTATTTTTTTTAAAGATTTATTTATGCATACAAGAGCTGGGATGTAGGTGTGGGGGGTGGTGAGAGGATTCACCATAGGCAGAGTGGGGAGCAGAACAGGTAGACTGATAGACATACACTGCTGAGGGGAGCAGCGGGCAAGACAGGAGAGGTCTTCTGCGCCATGTGAGTTAGCTCCCTGACTGGGGATCGAACTTGTGCTGCAGTGGCCACTGATAGCTTCAGAGCGCTGAGACTTAACCCCTAGTAACAATAGGCCCCTAGTAACAATATTTTTATAACTATAAAAAAAGCAATTGTATTCATCTTTGCTAACATTTACTCTTTACTTTGAATGTGACAGTCACTATATTAGGGACATTAATTATATTAACTTATGTAATGCTCACAGCACAATTATAGATGTTGCAAAGGAAAAAAATGAAAGCAAAGAGAGGTTATGCATCTGATAAATGATACAGCTAGGACTCAAATATCTGGCTCCAGAGCCCATTGTCTATTTTACTGCTTTTGTGAATAGATGTGGACATCATAGATCTATATCTATGATAGATCGCAGCACATCACATCCAAGTAAGTAAATCTGCAGGGTTGTAATCAGAAAGAACCTTTCATTTTGTCTACCACCAGCCTTTATTTATGCAGTAGGTCTAGTTCTGCCACTACCCCTGAATCAAACATAGGGCAGTCTCATGACTTTCATAGTCCTCTCAATAACATAAGATCCTACACTTAGTAATATGTCCCTCCAGTCCAGGGTAACAACTAAAATGGAAACTTTATTGCATGTTATTCCTTTTCCCCAGAGCAGGACTGAAACAGACTAACAGCCTATAGAGGTGGAGGTGGAAGGGGAGTCAATCTCCCTCTCCCTTCCTGACCTAGCACTTCCCCTTCCTCCCCTTCCTCCTCTATGTTGCCAGCTGTGGCTTGTGACACCCACCCTCCAGGGTCAAAAGGCAGGAAAAAATCTCAAGTGGCAGGAAATCTCTCCCTAACTAGCAGCAATGAGATACTAGTTTTCTCTATCTATGGGTTGAAGTAGAACATTTCTCAAAGGCCCTTCTGTGGCTTATTACAGTTTCTCTCCCATTATCAGGATTTCTCACCGGCAGTTCCCTTGAGTAAGGAGAGTCCTGCTGATTATCATCTCCTTCCTTAACTCCCCAAATATGTGGCAGTTTCCTTCTGTCAGTGCCTTTCAGCTGTCCTGGCAGTTCTCTTGAACAAGACTTATGATGACCACCCGCCACCCCCCAACCAGGTGTGCTCTGAACCATATCTATTTCCTGAGAAACTTTCCAGCATCATTTGCCGTAATGGACTCCAATTGTTCAGGTCACCAACAGAGTCACTACCCCTTGCTCAGCCACCCCTTTTCCCTTCCACACAGGAAGTCAGGAGAACTTCTCCACCTAGACTCTAAACTATAGAGGATGTGTTTTCTTAGGTTCTTGAAGTCCCTCATAATTTGACTTGAGATGAGGGAGAGAGTAGCTTCTACACATCACGTTCTCCTTGGTGGAATGTACTCCCAGCACAGTCCTTACTGTTTCCAAAATATCCTCCTGTGATCTTTGATCCTGGCTCTTTTATTTCATTTTACTTCAAGGGTTAAAAGTTGAAAATTTAGATCTCTAATAAGCAAGTTCAGCAAGTTCAACTCAATAGTGTTCCTATACAGTATCAAAAACCAAATGAAAGTGGAAAAAAGGAATCACATTCACTTAGCAGCAAAAGTTAAAGGTGTCAGAAATAAATCTAATTTAACCAATGTAACATTAAGATGGAGAGTCAAAATATTTTTTGAAGAACATAAAACAAAGCTCCCCATGGAGAATTATGCTCTGATTATATAGAGGAAGACTTAATATCATAATGTCAGTTTCTCTGAAATTATCTATAAATGAAGTAATTTTTCAACAAAAAGAAACCATAAACTGTATGTCATTTAACAATGAATGCAAGATACATACAAAATATGAAAGAGCTAGCAAGCCAAATAATTCTGAACAAAAAAGAAAGAATGGAAGGCTTGACCTGAAGGGTTTTCAGACTTAAAGTTCTGGTAAATCCTGTGCCATGGTCTTGGTGCAGGAATAAGAGAGAGGAACTAAGGAACTGTACAGTGAACCAAAATTAGTTCCATGCTTTAATGAGAAATTGTTATGAAATGTGGCATTAAAAACCAATTGAAAAAGATAACTCACTCAATAAACTGCAATAGTGGATAAATAAAAATAGATCTTGGTCTCAAAATATCACAAACATAAATTCCATAAAGAGTAAAACTTAAGTATGTTAAAAGCAAAAACAAAACTCTAGGAATAAAATAGAAGAAGCTATCTTATAATTTTGGGGAAAGGCAAAGATTTCTTAAATGAGATACAAAAAACTCAACACAAAGAAAGACAGAAAATCGTGATTATTTTAAAATGTAAAAACCCTGCCAGTCAAAAGACACCATAGTCAAATTAAACTTCTACTGCATTATTCAGAATTTTGAAAAAAAGAAAAATATCAACAAATTATATGGACAGCAATATAAAGAACAGAAAATCTGGGTAGTCAGTAAACCTATAAAAAAGATGTTCAACTTTACTAGGCTTTGAGGTATGCAAATTGAGATAAATCCCATTCTTTATACCTTAGATTAGAAGCAACTAAAAAAATCTAGCAATGCTAAGCATTGGTGAGGGAAAAAAAAAAAACAACAGAAATTCCCACTCATTTGCTAGTTGGAGCACAAGGGGAGACCAGGACAGATGATAGTGTCTAATGTTTTACCTTAAAGTGTGAGAAAAATAAGATATAATGTTGGCATTTTATTAAATTTGGATGGTAAATGCAAGAGTCTTCATTATATTATATCTAAATTTAAATTTCTAGTTTATTTTGAAATAGCTTCAGACATACAGCAACATATAAAACCAGCATGAGGAGTTTCTGTATGCACTTCCCCCACATTTCACAAATGTGAGCATCTTGGAGTCCAATGACCAAAATCAGGAAATTGTCATAAATACACCACAAATATCTAATTATCAAAATTAAACTTCCGTTTTGATAGTTCATGTCATTTTAAATGCTGCCGGAATTAACTTGTAAGATGACTCAGCCAAGTTGTTATCAGCAAGGAGAAAATGTCTTCCTGGGCATGAAGTATTTAGAGACACTGCACGAGGGGTGGAAAATATTTCTCCTTTTCTTGAAAATAATGCAGGAGAGATGAGTGTCAGATAAGTGTCAAGAGAAAAATTTTATACACACACACACACACACACACACACACACACACACATATACGATATAACATTTATGTATATAAATACATAGATGGATAGATGTATTATGAGGAAAGTCATGTTTCGATAATACATCTTGGTTTCTTTACTATGGAAATTTTAGAGTATATAAATGGGTGACTTTTTTTCTTGAAGTAACAATGGAACTTTAAAAATAAATATGCTTAGATTGCAAGTCTTCAGAAATGAGACCTGAAAGTGCTTTTTAATAAATAGCTACCACAATTACTCAATCTCTCTCCCTTGACAAATATTTGATTATCCCCTCTTCCTCTGAGTCACTTTCTAGAAAGTTTTCATTATTGATGCAGTAGTCTAGGTACTTAATTAAGAGAGCAACTGAAATTGAAATTTTTCTTCTTAGGTGAGGATTAAAGTTTACATCTCTGTGGTTTAAGTGCGTGGAGATTCGATTATTGGGGATTAGAGGCTTTTTCAAGAACACTTGCAGGCCTCTGTTTCTGTGGTCAGAGCTATTGTTCAACATCAGGGAAGCTAATGCACACACACACACCCATCTGCAATGTTGGGGTACAATGACTGCTCCCACAAAAGCTAAAGTTTTCCACTTTGCTAGTTTATAAAAATCACTTGGAATGTGTAAAAATGCCAGTTCCTTGGACTCTTCCCTAGAATCTTAGAGTCAGGATCTCCAGGGAAGAAAGAGCCTCAGAATCTACGCTTTTTACAATGTCCCAGTTGAGTTTTATAAGCAGGAAAGTCTGGGAAACCAGAATGGAAGCGGCATCTGGCAGGTTTGCTTGAGCAAACCTGGCTTGAGCTGGTGAGATAACCTCAGCTGGCGGCTGGTGATATTGGCGGAGTCATGTCCAGAGCCAACAGGACAGCTGTGCGCCATGGCGGAGAGAGGATGTGCTAGGGATGTGATAGTTCAGGGAGGGAGGGGGAAGACTGGGAAGACAACGCGGCCATCCTTTCATTTACCCATGTGTCCCTGTTCTGTTCACTCGTCTGGGGTCCCACAGGCTCAGTCCCTCACCAGGCCTCAAACTACCTATGCCACCCACCGAGGTAGTGGGGGAATTCGAGAGAAAGAAGTGCCTAGCTGGGCGTGCTGTCTGTGCCAAAGTCATTGCTACTGTATTCTATCACTTTAGAAAGGTGGTGTTGGTAAAGGATTCTTCATGTAACAACTGAGGCCAGTTACTAGCCTCGGGACAATAATTTGTGCCAGCAAGATGCCATAAGTTTGGAAAATTGCTCACATGATGGGCCTTCAAATCTCAGGGGGAAAAAAACAGCAAAGAGAGAAAAGAATTAAATAAAACCACAGACGGGCTGAGAGGCTGTTAATTTATCAATCTGCAAATCTGGGCCCAAGCCAAACTGGGTAGCTGTCAAATCAAGTATGCAACAAATTAAAAAGCTTTATTCACCTAGTGATGATTCAAACGAGGGCCCTTCTAGGAGTTCAACTTACAGACATTCATAAAGACAAGAAGCATTAAAAGATATAAACAAGCATTTTGTGCTACAAATTGGGAGGGGGGGGTCAGTATATCTCATTATACTTCATATAGTGCTTACTTACAATATGTGTTGTGAAGCAAATTAAATTATTAGAAATGGAGGACATTTGAAGCTATTGTTAAAGCTAGAGAAAATATAATTGGGAACATAATAACAATGGCCCTTGTAGCACAAATACCAAGTCAGACATGCTAATCCCTGTGTGTTTGCCGGCTCAGTCCATCCTCAGAACAGCCGGTGAGGTAGTGACTATCATTCCCATTTTATATATGAGAAGCTGGTGCTGGGAGATATTCCCTTACTTCCTCAAGCAGATTGCTTTCCAGAGTTCAAAGTCAACCATTTTGTTCTTCATCAAACCTAGCTGTTGTATTGCAAAATTTCTTGGGCCCAAGTACCATTTTATTATGCTGTTTTCTCCATATCTGTGTATTACACTGACATTCTTCACCCCGCTCCCCCGATTTGTCCAGCCATTCACTGTGACAGCGTGTCTGCTCCAAAGTCATTCTCTGATGTTGCTACTTAAATGCTTCTCTGTTGGTGCACTTTCACTATGACTTAACTAGATCCCAAAGCTACCTGAGGGTGAGATCATGTCTTGTTAGATCATTCTCTGACCTCTCCACAGTAGCAGTATTCCTTAGATAATTGTTAAATACTTGTTATATCAGTGAGATAACAATACTTAAGCTATTTTAGTTTAAAAAATAAAAGTAATGAAAGCATTTTTAAAGCCTGCTAGTTTGTATTGAGATTTAAATCCAGTATTCTTAATGAGGACAGTTTTCAAACATAAGAGTGTATGGCTCAAAATTATTTTGTTATTAGGAGAAATAAAAAAAATAACCACAAGCTTTGTGGCTCATAAATGGGCCATAGTGTGTCAAATGTACATTTTGCAAATCATTTCATTATCAATCTCTGCCTATTCAACCTTGACTGCTGCCTGCAGTTTATGGTCATGTGTATTTTCTCTATAAAGGAGCAACAATTTGAAAAATGAAGATTGTTCCAACTGCAGTATCCTTAGATATGCCTATTTATCATCACTAATTGCATTTCTGACTCTACAACTATTTCAAAGTAATTTATAGGAATAAAATTCATTATTCACACAAACCAGTGACAGATGTCAAGGATGGAGAGTTATAGCCAGCAGGTCTCGCTAATCAGCATTTCCCTTCTTCAGCCCACCTGCTGCTCAATTTATGCCACTTCTCCATGATCTCTGATAAGCTTTTTCGTAGTAGGCCTTAGGGAAATCTGGAGACAGTCTTCAGAAAATCAGTGACAGCCCTCTACCATTCAGCTTTTTCAAGTTTCACATAAAACATCAAAAGTTTGTCTTTTAGGCAGAAGAATTTCTTCCAAAGTGTTTTCAATGAATTGGGTAGAAGTGTTCTGTTCAGTCACCTAAATGGGCAGCTAAACTCCTTGTTGTATCATTAATGAAACATACAGTGAGAGTTACCTTTAGAGAGATGCTACTTAATCATTCCTTTTTCTTTTGGACATTTATATTTTGCAATATTGGTGTATTTTTTTTAAATCGAGGTAATGTTGGCTTACATTGGTATGTCAGAAGTATATGATCCTCCCTCTCAGCTATAGCCACCATATTGGCTATCCATCACCAGCTGACCCACAGGCCACCACCATAATCCACTGTGCTTTCTTCTCTCTTTGTTCTTATCCCTCTCCCCATCTACTCCCCTCTGGATGTTTCAGTTCTATAGTTAGCTTTCAAGGATTAGTTCTTAATCTTGTCTTCATCTGAAACTTTGTTTTGTTTCTCTATATTCCACATGTAAGTGACACCATCTGGTATTTATCTTTTGACTATTTCACTTAGCATATGTCTTCCAGCTCCATTCATGCTGCCAAAAATGGCATGAATTTATCTTTTTTGATTGCTGAGTAATAATCCATTATGTATGTATGTAACATACCTTCTTGATCCACTCCTTCTAGGAGTGGCTCCTAGGTTGTTCCATAGTTTGCCTTCTGTAAGTAGCACTGCAATAGACAGAGGAGAACAAGTTTCCTTTCAAATTTTTGAATTTTGGGAGTTGATGTCCAGAAATGGAATTACTGGATCATATGGTAAGTCCATTTTTAATGTTTTGAGACATTTCCATACTGGGGCTCGACCAGTCTTCATTCCCATGGAGAGTGTAGGAGGGCACCCTTTTAACTACACCAGCCCTTGTTGTTTCTGATCTTTCAGAAACATGATATGGACCATTCTCACAGGTATAGGGTGGTATCTCATTGGGGTCTTGATTTGCATTTCCCTGATAATAAGTGACGATGACCATTTTTTCACATGCCTGTTTGCATCCAGATGTTTCTTTGGAGACATGCCTGTTTAGCTCTTCTGCACACGTTTTTATTTAGTCATTGTTAAGGTGATTTTTTTTTTCTGTCTCTTTCTGTGTATACTACAAAGAAATTATCTTCACTGGCATACTAAACCAAGTGACTTCTTAATAGACTATAATGCAGTCTGTTGCCATTCACATCCCTACTGCTGTAGAATCTACTTTGGTTGAAGTTTTAAAAAGGAATGTTCCATGTATACCCTATGTGTTGCCATTGTATGTGTTCCATTTTTTTCACTTAATAAGTCACTTTACCTAAATTTTCTCTACTAATCCATATTTACTATTAATGAAGAAAGATGTCACAGTTTGACCCATTATAAAGTGTGTGTGTAATGTGTGTGTGTGTGATTTTTTTTTAAAGAATCCTGAATTTGTTGTATTGAAATTTATTGAAAGAAGCATAAAAGAAGGAAATTTTATTTTGTTCATGAGAATTGTACTCATGAAAATATATATCTGTCTGCTGCAGATAGAAATAACTTTTTTTTTCTTTGAAAATGGCATGGGAAAATTTGTACGGAACAGTTAATCCTAGAGAAAATACTTCTGTAGGAACACTAGCTAGGTCAGCATTTCCTTAATTATTCACTCCCAACTGTCAGTCTAATTGCAAATAATAGATTAGTCTTACATGTTGAAGATCCCTGTATATCTCTGTATTTCAAAACTATTCCCAGCTCTGTATGATCTGGACTCAAGAGCAAAGGCAATAGATGGCTTTTAAAAAAAAAAGATTATTTATGCATACAAGAGCTAGGTGCAGGCCAAAGGTGCGGGGTGGGGGGTGTGTGTGAGAGGATTCACCAGAGATAGAGTGGAGAGCAGAACAGGCAGATTGACTGAAATACACTGCTGAGGGGAGCAGCAGGTAAGGCAGGAGAGGTCTGCTGCACCCTGTGGTAAGTTCCCTGGCCAGGGATCAAACTCGTGCTACAGTGGCTTCGGATAACTTCATAGGCTGAGACTTAACCCCTTGCACCACCAGGGAGGCCCAGCAATACATGTCTTTTAAAATGACTCCTGGTGAAAAGAAAATTTCCTTTTTACTTTTCCTTTTACTCTTTCCCTTTTTACTTAGAAAAAAGTGTTAGGTAATGAAATGCCAGGAGATTTAACTTGGTTAAGCCCTGTGGATGTAAACTCAACATTTTTACCAGGAGCAGGAAAATCATATTATATAAAGGGTATTATAAAACAGATAAAACATTTGGTCCACAAAGCAATAATCAAGTCTTCTGGAGTTAAGTTGGTCCTGCAAAAATCAGGGTTATAAATTATGTGTATACAAGACTGGTCCTGAAAGAAGTTAGCCTATTAAAATGTAGGATTATCTCATAGTAACAGGCTTGGATTACGGGTCTTGGCTGCCAATGGATACATCGAGTGAATCTAAAATGGCTCATTATCCTTGTCTAGACAAACTTTGGCCATCATTTTTCAGAATTTTGCTCCGTGGTTTGAGTGAATCAGTCATTGCTTGAATTTCTGTTTGTGTAGTTAGCTGTCCTTTATAACATGTCTGTGGACTAGTGATTGCTGATTCAAAAACTTAGGAGTAAGCAATGAATTCCAATGAGTGAAGTGGAACTGGAGTAAACAACAGTGAGTGTGGTGAGGACTGTGTCAGTGTGGAGAGTTCAGATCCCATGTAAAGGAACAGCTACTACTCAGGGTCTAGCCTTGTTACTGAGAAGAAACATGGTCACAGTGTTGTTAGATCTGACTTTACCAGGAAAAAAAGCAGAAACTTGAGGCATTTATGTAAAAATATTCTGATTTTTCACACATTCAACTAAATCAAATATGTTAAAGCATCACAGAGGATAATCAGAACACATCTTGTGCCAAGAACTGGCTTTAGATCCAGCAGTTTACTATCCCTGCTTTAACTTCTAATGTAAACTAATTGACATGGAAATTATTAACTTGACATTCAGGGTGGAAAAATCTAGATCCATTAGTCCAACAGTATAAATCAATCACCACTCTTGGGAAAATACCTCTGATACCTTCAGGCTTTCCTGACTATGGATATAGGGGTATATATATAGGGGTTGTAATAGTGGTCCCCAAAAGGATATGCCCACAGTCTATTCCTCAGAATGTATGAGTATGATCTTATTTCAGGAGATGTTTTTTGCAGATGTAATTAAGTTATTGATCCTAAAATGAGATATTTTGGTTTATCCAGCTGAGTTCTAAATCCAGTGACAGGTGTTCTTTATAAGAGAAACACATAGGATAAACAGAGAGAACATCATTGAGGCAGAGATTGGAGTGAAGGAAACACAATCCTTAGAACACCTACCTAGTCGCCAGAAGCTGGAAGAGGCAGTGACTGGAATCTCCCCTAGGGTCTATTCTAATAATCTTATTTTAACCTAAATTACCTCTTAAAAGATCCTGACTTCATATACATTACACTTTGCAGTACTGAGGATTAGGACTTAAAGGTGTGAATTTTTAGGGTGCCATATTTCAGCCCATCATAGAGTTCATCTCCCATCATTGTCCATACTTAGTACATACCACAATACCACATGCCATGCCATTGCCTGAGCCATTGTCTTTGCCTGGAATAACCTTCCCACACTTTTTTGTGAGAGGTAGCATGTAATGGTTAACAGCACAGACTCTAGGATAAAAGTCCAGGTTTAAATCTTGGATCTGCCATTTAATTGTTGTGTGACTTATAATTTATCACTTAGCCTTCCTAATCCTGGTTTTCTCACTAATGCAAGAGAGATTGTACTGCTTACAAACAATTATAAAGATAAAATCAGTTACTGTGTGCAAAGCACTTAGAATAGTGCCTAGCATACAATAAATGCTGTTTAAGAGTTATTATAATTATTGTGCCCTGATGAACTCTTATTCATCATGGAGGACCTAGGTCAAACATTACCTCTTCTGGGAAGTCTCTGACCTCACATTCTGGCTTCATGTTCCCACAGAATCATTGTACCAATTATTTATATGGTTAATTATTAGTTGCCTTTGCCATTGGTCTGCGACCTTATAAAGCCTGAGACCTCTCTTCTTAAAGATCAGAAGTTCAGTCTCTGGAATTAGACAGTGTGGACCCATATCCCAGCACCAATAATTATAAGTTATGTGTGATTCTACAGTTTTATCTAAACTTTCCAAATCTTGACTTACTCAACTGAAGAATGGGTGTAATAATAGTAATACCTCACTGAGGCTATCTGAAGATTAAAACACAGTAGACATATAAGGATAGCTCTTCTACAGAGTATGAACTAATGATTTTTAGCTATTACCTGCTTTTCTAAGTTTTGTATATCCAGCATCTAGCACACTCTGATGAGTAATAGATATACAATAGTGTTTACTTTAAATGTGATTGCAAAGACTTGAATAGTATCAAAGCTGATTGAAATCAAATTGGTTGGGCTTAGAAGTGGTCAAAGTGGTCCAAGAAAAAACAATGAGGGCCTGAACCAAGACAGTTTAGGCAAGAAGAAAATTGTAGTGAAATTTGCAAGTTTTAATTACTGTTTGGATATGGATAATGAGAGGAGGAGGGTGGGAGTCAAAACTTATTTCCGTGATCCCTGAAAGTAAGTAGATGGCAATGTCATTGCCACACTATGTAACAGAAGGGAAAGCAGATCTGTATGAAAAGAGACATAATTATCTTCCCACTATCTTGAGTTTGAGGTGTGGGATAGTACAGTATAGGTGTCCATGGAGACTAAATGTATACATACGGAAAGCAAAACCATTCTCCTAGTAGAATGAGCTGTACTGGAATCAGAGGAAGACTCCAAGACATCCTTCCATTGAAGACCCAAGGATCACAAGCACAGTGAAACCCTAGGCTTCTTGCTCTTTCTAACACAACTGTTGTCAGTCTTCTCTTTACATGAGCCTAGAATCTCTTCATACTAAGAGTCAAGGATCCTTTACCACACATCAGTCTATGCAAGTCAGACATGGAAAGCCTGTTTCTCTTTAAATCTGTACCTATATCTTCCTAGAGTTGAATATCTACCACAATATTGACGTAGGAAAACCAAGAGGCATAGCCTAACATTCACTACCAGGATAATAGTGAATTTATTTGTGTGCGCAGTACATTGTGAAAATGAAAATGAGTTTATTTCTCAGGTGTTTTGTATTATAGTCTGTTTTTGAGGGACATTATCTAAAATCTGCTCTTGATATTCTGGGTTCAGGGAAATCATGTGAATTAAGGGCTCTTCAATGGTAAGAGAGGAGAAGTAAATAAAAAGGCAAAAGCAAAGTGCTTCTTGGTATTACTTTAGTAAAGAATCATATTACGTAGAATACAACCTTGAAATAAATTTACATGTTTTTAATAAATTTTTGAGATAACGTTGATTTACAATACTATTAGGATGCAAAATTATAGGTTCACACCTCTTTAAACATGTCACCACACAACAATTGCTACCCCCACATCATTAGTCCTCCACCTTAGTCTGTGGAATCCCCTCCCTCCTCCCCTCCCTCCTTTGCACTCTACCCTCCCTAGTAACCTCAGTTTTACTTGAAGTAAAATTTCATGAACAAAGACTGAGTAAGGAGTTCTCAGATTTTCCTACCACAAAGAACTGGCTGGTCATGTTATGTCTTGGCTGAAATCACTAAGCCTGCAGATTTCAAATCCGTATACTCAAGCAGCAGCTACAGTTTCCTATTTTTCCCTCAAACACAGGCATGACCCTGAGCATGTTTCCCAGTGGGGACAATTCTTTCTAAAATGGGATCTTAGATGTGACAACAAAAATAAAGATAAATTATAGATAACATTTATCATACCTATAAACTTTAAGGTTTGTAACTAACCCTTGAAACTACTCTTTAAGTAGATATTGTTATTATCCCCAGTTTACAGATAAGGAAACCAAAAAGTAAAGAAGTATCTCATCAAAAGTTTTATTCAAACTCAGGATTGCCATACGTCTTAGCCCAAGTCATGTTATACCACCCTCTCTGTAAGAATTTCTCACAAAAAATGTTAGCATTAAGCTCTTTTCCCAAGTGTTCAGTTCTTTCTGGAAGAGAAAATACTCTCAGCAGATTTACAGGGAGATCTTAATCAAAGAAAGTAGGATGACTGAGCAGTCATCTTTCCACCACAAAACATGGTGGTATGAGTCTAGTAAGTTTAGAATCACGTCCTTTTCCCAGGGGTGCTCAAGGTTTAGGTGAATTCAATGTATCTGATGGCTGCTGTAACCCTCATCAGAGTGCTGAAGGCCAGGCCTGATAGTGGGCTGACTGGAGCTTTACCTAAAGACTAATCTGATTTGTAGCACTGTTACCCCAAAGACCATCCTCTAGGGGAGACTTAGTGCTTATATGAAAAACTCCTACAAGGGCCATTTATAATTTACTTTTGTTAAAATCAATTATTTTGAAGTAAAGGTCTTCCTATGTGTAGAGATAATTTTCTTTTGTTGTAGATCTTCTGAAATTCATTTTTATTAAATTCAGTGATCACAGTCTCTCCCCATTGCCTTCCAGCTTACTGTTGATAGATTTAAAAATGGATCCTGATTGCCCCACATATGGGTAAATGTTTTAAGTCTTGATTTGTTGAGGACTAATAGCAAACACACAAAAAATGAATAAAGTATGAATCTTAGGTAGGTTAACAATGGTATCCAAAATAGGATATTTGACAACTTAGTATATTTTTATCTCATCATAGCCTTTATTAATTTCCCCAAATCTGGTAATAATAAGTCCTTGGAGGACATCATAGATGTAGCTGTGAGATCCAGTTGTGATTATAATTTTGGGATATAGTTCTCTAAACATTGGTCTTATGTTACAGAAACACAGCTTTCAGCTAATACTTGGAAACATTTTTTCCCCGCATAATAATCCCCACATAATAATGCTCCAGTCAGAGTGGAGTCAACTTTGTTTAGGGAGGGGTACCTTTTCCACTGCAACTTAAAGTAAGGAGGTGGGGAGGTGAACAAGTAGATATTTCGGCGGGGGGAAAGGAGTCTTAGATTTTATAGCTGTCATACATGGTTGCCCTAATTTTCCCTGTGAGGTGAGCAGACAGAAGATATGGGATGAGTAACTTGCAGAGTGGTGAAAGTTTGGCCTCTTTGGAGAATGAGAAAATGATCTGAGAAGGACATATCATGTACTAGGGACCAGCTGAGTTTGGAGACACTGAATCTATAGAGACAGCCACAGGCAGTAAAATGACAGATAAAAAGAGTAGACAGCGGATAATTCAGGTGTCAGGTGCAGCAGAAACACAGTCGTGACAATCAGGTATTTTGTGTCTGGTTTGGATTAAGAAAGACAGTGAAGCCCTGTGTGAAGTTGCTCAGTAGGAAGAGAAAGGAACATTGATGTGCTGGTGTGTTGAAGGAAAGGGGATGATGGTTGATCATGACCATGGTGGGAATAAGGAAGAAAGAGAGCTGAAGGATAGAAGTCGGTCAGTGATTGATAAACTAAAACTTAAGATATCAACAGGGATTGAGTTCCAGGTTGTAAGACCTTGGGTGTATCTATTCATGGAATTAGGTGACTGAGATGGAAAGAAAGTGTAATTAGGGATACAAATATATTGAGGTTAGTTTGTTGAAAGAGTAGCCATCAGAGTTTGAGGACCCCTATAATGGTGACAATGCCTTTTTTCTAGTTAATCTGTGTCATTGTTTTCCTGGATGCTTTCTTGTCATAAACCACTTCTAATATTTGTGAAATAAAGGAGAAAACAAAATAAGCTAGAGAGACAACAAGGATGACAAAATATAAAGGTCATCACTAGATATAAGAAGTAGCAAAAGTGATGGGGACTTGGTAGTTCACAGATTTTAATTTCTTCTTCTTATGGGGCTGTGTATATTTCTTAATGTGCTCTATTGACTACAGGCCCTTTGAAAGGAGGCTGGTGTATCCTTTCACAGTTCTTAGAAAGCTGTTGTTCCAAAATAGTTTGCTGAACTAATAGGTTGCTAATTGTTCTAGTAAATCTGTAGATGGTCAAATACCATTTTTATGAAACTTTATATCAATTCTCAGATGTTCACATGTGCTTCTCTGTGTGTAGCCCACTTACATGAATTGAAGGGTTCAGGAGGGCCAGGAGAGAAGGTCTAGACGCCGCAAAGGAAAGGGGGAGGCAGGACAGGATCGCCCATGGCTTCTACACCCCTTGCCTCCAGCACAGGCCCCTGTGCTTAATAAATGGCAATGAATTCCAGATTAGAAAGATGACTCCCTATCTTATAAAGAACCTATTTTTGACTAACATAAGATTGAGACGTAGCAGGAACAGAGAAGCCTGTCCCATCATCTGCTTCACACAGATTCATGTTCATAAGCTTCTTGGTCTTAAGAGGAAAATACTCAGATTTTTTTTTTTTTTTTTTGATGAGGCCAGGTACTTGAATTATCTTACAAATAAATACAAATAAGAAAGTCCAGTTGGGAGATATTTATGATATTATAATGTAGGGTAATATGTTCTGAATGCTGGTGATTTCAAGTCCAGAAATGAGGAGTAGTGTGGTTTTGGTCCCATTCCACTGACTGTTCCCAGCCAATCTCTGAAATCGTTGGCGGGTTGGGAATGCTTCAACTCAGTAAAGGGACATCGTGACAAAAAGGCAAGATTCTTGTAAACACCGGAGGGGGCTGGCCTGGGTGGGGCGGGGCCAGCCTCCTTTCCCCTTGATGAACTCGATGTTTAGAACCAAAGGAATCCCAGTAATAGGATAGGGAAGAGCCCTGAAGCGGTGTGTCAAGATCTATGGCTAGACAATACATATTTTTTGGTGACCATCTGGGGATTAAATTAACATATTTAAAGTTCAAAAGGGAATAAAAATTCATTACTAGAATGGGAGAGGTCATTTTTTTCCTGGATCACTCCCAAGCAGAAAATTGAGAACAGGATTTGTTGCAGGAAAAACCCAAAGGGATTGTTTTTTTCCTTCAAAAAAGCCAGCAGATGTTTTCATTCCTTTTAGAGCCAACCCTCGGTTAATCAGCACTTGGACATTCATTTTCTTTAGTTAATTCAGTTTTGCTTTTCTTTTTCCTGTCACCAGACCTGTCAGTATTTGATAAATTCTGCTGTTTGTTGGACTATCTATTACCTGTTGGATAGAGCAAAAAGCCAAGTAAAGATAGTAAGGTTTATTTTCTGATTTACCAGTATTTTGCCCTTTTTCTTCTCATTGTTCTTCTTTACCATTATACTCCCCCACCGGCTCCTTCATAGTAGCATGTGGATGGGTCTTCCAAGCTTTGTCGCCTTCTCAGTCCTCTTCCCAAGACACACATCCTTCACACACAGCCTCATCGCTACACCCCTTTAGTTCGGGTCTTACCAGACAGAAATTTAGGACAGAATTTTAAAATGCAGGATAACACTGCAATGAATAACCTCAGAGTCTTCACTCACTGAAGTACTTTTAGTTTTCCAATTTAAAATTTTTTTAAGCATCATAGCACTGCCATTCAGTTGTAGTCCTGGATCAGTAACTCAGTTCCAAGATTTTGGGCCTCTGGGATGGGCTCTGTAAGCTATATTGCGGTGTTATTTTGTTCAACATTGTTTCATTATAAACTTGTTAAGGAAAAAATATCAATCCTGCAGGACCACTGTGTGTGTGGTTTGTACATTCTCCCCATGTCTGTGTGGGTTTTCTCTGGGTATTCTGGTTTCCTCCTATATCCCAAAGGTGTACATGTTAGGTTCATTAGCATGTCTCAGTTGCCCAGCCAGAGTGATGGGGTGTGGGAGGGGAGTGTGGGGAGCAGGGAAGGTGTGATGAACCCTGTGATGAAAGGCTGTCCTGCCTGGGGTTGGTTCCCACCTTGTACCCTGACCTGCTGGGAGAGGCCCACCTACTGGGAACCCTGAACTGGAATACATGAGTTGAAGAATGAATGAATGAGCATAAATTACTATTTAACATGAGAAGTATTGGAGGTTTTTATTTATGAGATTGGAGATGTTTTTGTGACCAGAAATATGCAGTAGGAACTTAACTTTTCTTTATATCATTAGCCTGTGATCAAATTGGTTTTGTCATACCTTATTTTACTTATAGTCACAGTTTCCAAGAACCCAGATGACATTAAATGAGGACTTTTGTGTAATTTCTCTGAGGAATGCTGGCTATCATTAGCCCATTGTATAGATAGCATTCAAATTCAGGGCAGTCTAGAATCAAAGCTTTCTTTACACCATACCTTTGCCTCCTAATTCAAGGCTAGACAATGATGACTTTAAATGAAATCCATCTTATTGCAAATATGCTATCCTTTTTTTCAATGACTGTAAATTTTCAGTGTTATCCAGGAGTCCCTTTATGGTTTATTAGGTCCCCTGAATGAGGACTTCAGTGGTATCAAGCCAAAAGAAAACTTGAAGTAAATACACAAGAGTAAAATGTGTATGCAGATGTTTATGTTTAGGTGTCTCAGAAATGTGAACATTACACTTCCAAAAGTAGAAGAGCAGCGGCTTTGTTGATGGTCCACAGCGTGGATAATTAGGAGCAGAATGTATGGGACTGAGCCCAGGGTCACAGATGTTGAGGCCAATAGCTCTATTGATCTCATGGAAAGCTAAAGATGGAACGGATGTTAAAAACCAGCTTAGTTGGATTTATCATTGTGCCAGTAGTGAAACTGAGAATCAGAAATGTTGTGACTTGGAATATCTAACAGAACACTTTCCGAGTAAGTAAGCATTTAATGAGTGAGGCAGCTGAACACAAGCGCAATGAAAGGAACTACCATGAACTACAAGCTAAGCCATGCTTAGCCTGGACTTGAGGGTGAGCTCTTCTTGCTCATCTCCTGCGTTTGCCTGTTTGCTTGGTAAACTTTCAACTGTTGGGTGCTTACTCTGCATTAGACACTTTAGAAAACACTTTTTAATTAATTGAATCAACAGCACAACATTTGAAGCAGGCAAAATTTTACTATAATTTTACACTGGGGGGAACTAGTTCCTGAAGGGACTAGATAACTTGCCCAAGGTCAAATTAAATTGCCAGGTCAGAAGCAAACCCAGGTGTGTTGACCCTGTTGAGAGCTCTTAACTCTTGTAATGTTCTGTGAAAAGATACTAAGCTGTTACTATGCAAATTTCTTTCCAGAAGAATTCAGACCTACCTATGTCAGTGTTCTGCTCCAGAATCCACTGAAAGTAAGAAAGCAAAAACCAGATTCAGGTCTCCTCTCAGTGTCCTAGTTATGCTTTGTATTAGAGGCCCATGCTTTTTATGTCAAGCCCTTAAAAGGAGAACCCAGACACACCAACCTCTGCTATGACCTCTCCTTTCCCCCATCACACAACCCAAATCCAGTCGCTTAGTTAGTCCTTCCAAAGGATCCAACCTCAGACAAGAACAATGAAAAATAAATGTTTACTAAAGACTTGAGGGGAGCCAAGAGTTTCCTACCACAGAGCAGAACTCATTAATAGTCATTAATAGACATTAGGTTCTTCCCTAAAGGGTTTCTCTTACTTCAGCTTCTATTTCTCTTATCTTTCTCTTTGCTCATGTAATCTCTATACTAATCTCTTCTTGTGGAGCAAATTCCTCTCTAGCTCATTGCCCTTGTTGTGCATTAGGTGACATGAAAGCTCAATAATTAGCTAAATAATACTCAGCCTATCTACTGGAGGCTCTCTTCCTGTACTATAAAAACCTTCTCTGGTTGACTCTTAAGTCCACTGTTGCTACGTCAGCCATCACTTCATGTATTTCCCCCTTTCTCCCTCCAAAGAGATGGGAGAGGGTTCAAGGAAGTGATTCTAGACAAGGAATTCATTCATTGCCCTTTCCCCACATTATCTGCCACTACACACACACACACACACACACACACACACACACACACACACACACACACACACACACATACACATACACCCTACCTTTACTTTCTCTTCAGGGAGATCTAGACTTCAGAGAAATATAAGGCAGTTCCTCCATCTAAACATTTCTTTAAAGTCACCTGATCACAAAGAAAACTAAATTTTAGTATTCAAATTAGAGAACAAAACAAAAATACACCCCCAAATTGAAAATTCTTTCTTAAACAGCTCTTGGAACAAAAAAAAAAGGAAATCAAATCAGGAACTGAATAATATCTAGGAAATGCTGATAACAACACACTGTGTAAAAGAATCTATGAACTATATAGCTAAAGCAATGCCAAAAGGAATTCCATTTCTACACTAAGAAATAAAAAAGAATTACATTCAAAACATTTAAAAATAAACCAGAAAAACTCAAAAAAGTAATAAAACTAAACATAAATTAATCAATTGTAAAACCAAATATACGGTGATAAATTAAGAATAAGGAATCCTGTAAGAGAGATAGACCATACTAAGCTCTTACTATACAAATTGAGAATAAGGTAAAGAAAGCAAAAGTACATTCAGAGGAAGAAAGAATGGGTGAATAACACAACTACAGAAGAAATACATTGACTAGCTGAAATCTAGGCAAGAAAAAATGAAAACCTGGATGAAATGTGTGATTTAGGGAGCTACTCCCTTTGAAAAAAACTAAAGGGAAGTAGGATGTGTAACATGCTACACTTCTATGGTGTTTTTTTAAACCCACAAATATAAAGCTAGTATATTGAAACAACATGACTCATCGTATAAAATTACAAAGTCACTTTATTTTGTGTCCCACTGACCCTTAAAATGAATCTGGTGGAGAAACTCTCCACCCCTGGATGAAAATTCATAGTTAATGACGCTTTTGAACACTTGTGAATTATATAACATTTTATATCACTTCAGCTCACCAACTCAATCTCAATTAAGAAATTAAAATATCCCTGTCATAGTCAAAGCTGCCAACTCAGATTTCCTGTTGCACCTCCTCTCCTGGGCTGTGTTTTCTCTAGTTCAACCCTCTGCTGCTAGATTGCTGTTTCTGAGCACTTCAGAGTGAGATGGTGAGAAGTAAGGATGACAGGGAAGGAAGAACCATACTTGACTGTCTTAGATGACGTAACACTGTCTGGGTTGACCAATGTTTAAAACTGACATTTGTACTCAAGGTTTGGGTGACCAGTTTTTTCCGGGGGTCAGGACTTTCCCCATTTTAAAACTAAAGTCCATGCGTCTGTCATTTCCTCAATCTGGATCATTTGGAATGGTTGGTCACCCTACTTGGGGGTCACCACTGTAGCTCATGAGAGGTCCCTCCCACCAATGGAAATGTCATTACTCCTCCAACCCCACTATCAGTTGCTAGCCCATCATTGCCTCTGGCTCTCAGGTCAGAGTGAGACATTGTCACTGCTCTAATTGTCTATCACTTGGCAGGGCCACCTATCACGCTTTTAAAGCAGTCCCATAGAAAGTTCTCTCTAGAACTGAGGTTGGTAGGAAATGCCCCATACAGCACTGGTATCTCTGTAGAAACTCATCCCAATAGACACGTCACTTTCTTTTTTTCACAAACAGCCAGCATTTTATATCCTCCATGTGAGTATGAAGTTAAAAGTTATGAAACTGATTTCTGAATATTTCCATTGAAGATTTACATTTTCATAGACACTCGTGTGGATATCTGGCAATCTGTCGTCTTAGTGTCTTGACTGAAAGTGCTATTTTAACATCCTTTTTCTATGCTTATATCTGCAAAGAATATTTGAGGATACATATCCTTATATATTGGAAGGCTATATAAGAAATAGGGATTGGCTCAGCATAGGGAAGCAGCTAGCAGAGAATGTAAAGGAAGACTTAGTTTTCATTACATTTTTGCACCATTTCTGCTATTTAAATTTATACACTTTGCATCTATTATTTATGAAAACAGTGTTTCCTCAAAAGTAAAGGTAGAATGCCATAATTAAATTAAAGAGAAATCCTGGTCTTGTATAAGTAAAATTGCCAAACTTTTCTAATAATATATATTAAATAATGTATGTGACTCTATGCAGAAGTAATAGATGAATCAGTAACATGAAATGGAAAACAGTGAAACAAACTTTAGTCTGTCTGTGAAATCACTGTGTGATAAAGGTGCACCTCAAATTAACAGGGGAAATGGATTATTTAGTAAGTTGTGTCTCAGCAACATGCTACCAGTTGGAGAAACAAGGTTTGGTGTTTTCTAAACGAAGCCAACATTAAATAGATTAAAAATTTGAATTAAAGAAATGAAATCCTAAAAGTAAAAGATGGAAAATACAAGTGAAGAGCATTGTAATCTTGACATGGAAAAGGATATTAAATCTATAAAGGCTATAAAGGGAAGGCTGGATGATTACGTAAAAGTAAAACATTAACGATATTTCCAAATATAAAAAACAAAAATTCACACGTACACAGTCTACAAGGCTATGTATCATGATGTTAACAGTAGTTTTTGTGGTAGTATTACACAGTGATTTTTACATTCCTTTTTTCTTATCTCCTGTTTTTTTCCTTGAAATTAATATCCATTACTCAGTAATAAACTAATTTTAGATTACTTTAAAAATAATGTGTTCTGTTACAACAATGAAAGATTCCCCACTGAAACACCATTTTCTAGTGAAACATAGACTAAATAGGTTTGCTCAGGCAAAGGAGATGTTTTCACAGCAGGTTGCAGATTCCAGGGGTCTTACCCCTGGAGCTGCTGATCCTCGTCAGGAGAGAGGCTGAAACTTGAAGCCTTTGGTGCGCGTTCTTACTGTAAGCTGATGTGAATAGTACACTGTCCACAGTGACATCTGAGACAGGTTCTATTGACAAACCTGAAACTGGAAGCCTTGATATAAGCAGCTCCCCACAGAATGCTATTGTGAAGAGTGTACGTGCTCTAACTGATTTATTCTTTCACACCCAGGTTAAATTTTTCTAATTCCAGCTTTAGAGAATAAGGCAAGGCAGATATTTTTAGCCAAAAAGTTCAAAGGTGAAATTATGGTGGTTCTACTTTAGAAAGTCAACATTTTCGGTGTTCAGAAGTTGTAACAAATATTTAAAGTCCGCAACAAAAAAGCACATTATGTGGTAAAATACTAATAAGGACCACAAAACAGAATATGAAGATAGATACATTAATTGTGATAGCAACATTTATTCAGTGCTTAGCCAGGCACTAGACTGCATGCTCTATGATTAAAAACAAATTTCACTACTTCTTTGCTGATTACTTTTCAGAAATAAATTCCATAAAAATTAAATATTTTGAAACTTCTTTAGCTCTTTGCATTATCCCGAAAATTATTGCTGTTGAGGACAAATAATAATAAAGGCCCTAATGCCTATGAAAATTTATCTGAGGAAGTTGTAGGATATTACAAGGGCATTTGTACTATCTACTGTTCCATAGTAAAAAACATCACTTTAAAGCAGCATCAAAAACTTAGATCCCTTCAAAGGACTGGGAGGTAACAATGACACCGAGTACTTTATGAGCCTTTCCTCTCTGTCAGACTCTGTTCTAAGTGCTTCACGTGTAGGAAGTGACTCAAGGCACATTCCAAGGTTTCCCAATCATTTATAATAATAAATAAGTATATATGTAATATATAAATATATAATGCAAATCTATATATAATATATAAATATGTGATTAAATTATATATACTATATAATATATAGTATATAGTATATAGTATAATATATATAGTGTATAATGTAAGTTTATATTATATATGTGTGTGTATATTTAACCTACCCAATGGGACAATGAAATGTTGAGACACCAAAGTATCCAGTGAGCTGATCCAATTTGCTATCTAAAGCATCTTGTAAATTTGAACCAACAGGAAGGAAGGGCAAGACAAGATGATAATGAGGAAGCACATCCCACAGAGCATCCTTGTGGCTAAAGCTCTTGCAATAAATGCAAAGCACATAAGACGGAATGTCCCCTTATGTCACAGCTGAAAACTGTAACATAAATATTTTAGTGAGTTGGTTTTATTCTGCAGATGTTTTTGAGGATTTGTTGTTGAAACAGCCAATCCACTCCTGAATTAAAAAAAAAAAAACTTTTGGCAGTACTCAAAGTGTCAACTAATTAGATCCAAATTGCAGCTGAACATTTTGAAATGTATGCATCGCCCACGTGAATACTGAGTGAATTTATTATAAATAGAATTTCAATTGCTGTGAAGGAAGGACATTCAGTGGCATGGGAGTAAACTAATTTGTGAGCATATATTAAACACCTCTAAGATCTCCATTCACGAGGGATGGTGTACAGTGGTTGAAATTATGCCTCTTCAACAGTGCTCGGGGAAGACATTGCATGTGGGTCAGAAAACCACTACTTTTGTTCATAAGGTACTAGATTCTAATCCCATTTCTGCTGCTGACTTTGTCAAGGTTGAAAGTCACTTCTTTTCTGTGTAAACTTGGTCCCTATCCTCTGAGCCTAATTCCCCCTATAATGTTAATTTTTTTAATCCCTCCCCCCCACAAACACAAACTTTATAAAAGCTGAATTTGAGTGCTCCCATTCTCGTTTGTAAGACCTGCAGCTGGCCAGGAGCACAGGATGTTTACCCTTTGCACTACGAACCATTCTGGACATTGGCTACCAGCTACTCGACGCTGCTTTGCGGCGGAAACGTGTATTTACAGACCCTCGTATTACTTAGTATAATTTTGGAACCAAGTAACGTATTATAATGATATTGGACTTATATGAATTGGGTGACATCGAGGAATGTACATTTGCAAAAAAAAACATATTTTATTGTTTATAATTTTGTACAGTATGATAAGTTTTGTAACACTCCCCAATATGCATTGCAGGTTGATTAGTGCACGTTCTCGTCCGACACAAAACCCGCTGACATTTCTTGTATATATCTTAGTAATTTTACGATATTTTGATTTAATTTCTTGTGCCATTTCAAGATAAAACTTCAGGGAAACATGCATGTCTCAAAAAGTTGCGTTGAAATAACTCAATTCCCCGTAATCACTAATAAACTGCAATGTCCCTGAGAGGGGACATCCAAGTGATATGCTAGAATTCCGATGTCCCCTGAGAGGTGCAAAGGGTTAATTACAGTGTCTTTTAAATTCCCATCTAGGCTCACTGCCCTCATGTTTGCTGTATATTCTGAAATACAGAAATACATCACCACGCTGCCAGTATATATGTGTTGAACATGAGGAAGAATGAACTTATGAAAATTTATTGTTTTAATGATAAACCATAACACAAATATTAGCCCTTTATTTGCCTTTAGAAAATGACAGACTGGTCCAATTGGTAAGTCAGGTAACAGTCTCCTGGTTTAAACCCACTGTCAGGCTAATTATAGGTACTTTGACTGAAAATGGTATGTTTAGATGCATACACGTAAGTGTTTTAGCTTCACTGTTTTGTTTTGACAGTTATTTTATCTACTCTAGAGTTTCTCACATTCAGCACTACTGACATTTTGGACATTTTGTATAACGCTGTTGTGGGGGTGTCCTATGCACTGGAAGACGTTTAACAGCATCCTACACCTCTACACAATAGATGCCAATAACAACTCTTCTCCCCACCTCCACCCATCAGTGTAACAACAAAATGTCTACAGATAATTTCAAGTATCTATGGAGGGGACAGAGTTGATCCAGTTTGGAACCACTGTTATGCAAAAATTTTTTAAATTGATATTCTTGAGCACTGTTTCTAAATTTCTCTTTTGTCTACCCAAATCCATGACTCAATTTAAGATTGAGCCATGAATAGAAAGACCAGTTAAGATTTGGTTAATTTTTTACTCAATGCTTGGAGTTTCAGTATTGAAAAATATACTCTTAAAATAATTTATTGATCTCAAAAGAAATTATATATTTTTTAAATTAATTAAGAATTATTAAGACTCAAGGAAATTTGTTAGTAGGTATAATCTATCACTATTTACTACATGACAAAAATTTTGATATTTATATGCTCATCTAAAAACAACAATAATAAACCCATTGCATAATCATATAAGTAGCATATTTTACGAAAATTAACTACTTTTCACAAAGTAGTGAGAGGATTAGCATTGCTATTCTTGCTAAAGTTATTTGCTGCAAATACAAAAAGGCTTTTGTTGTAAAAGACAGCTGGTTCTGATATTTATTTCCTTCATCCACTTGATAATGTTGTTTTAGTTGAGTATATAATGCAACTTCCACACAGATATATTAGAAAATGAAGGAGTTACTTAGTATTTTTTTCAAGCGATTAAAGATATTTTTCTTTAATACTTCCACAAGTCCATCAGTAGTCATTTCTTAAAGCTTACTTTGTCAAATTAAAATTATTTTGTCTGGGCCTCCCTGGTGGCACAGTGGTTGAGCGCTGCGCTGTGGAGCTGTCGGCAGCTCGCTATGCGAGTTCGACGCACAGCCGGGGAGAGTCCCATATGGTGCGGCAGAACTCTCCTGCCTCACCTGCTGCTCCCCTCAGCAGTGTATTTCTGATCTGCCTGTTCTGCTCCCCACTCTGTCTCTGGTGAACCCTCTCGCCACCCCATGCCCCTGGCCTGTACCCCAGCTTGTATGTATAAATCAATCTTTTAAAAAAATTACTTTGTCTACCTTTCACATGCAGTGGATCTTTTACCCCCATGATTTGGTCATTTGGAAAATACTGGTCTGCTGAGTTACGTGGCTCTTCTAAATTTGACATTGTATCTTCAATATTATTTTAATATAAAAAAGTCACAATTACTAAAATCACCACTAATTCATTATTAATATCATTGGACATTAGGGTGTTGTCAAGCTCACAGTTGGAGATACGAGTTTTCCAAAGTTCTAATTCTCACTTGAGAATTAGCTTGAATTTTATCATTGGCAACAAATACTGCTAGTAGTTTTTCTTGAAGTGACAGACTCACTTCCTTAATTTTTGAGAAAATTTCTGACAAATATTCAAATTTAAGTAACCATAATTTATCATGATTTGACTTTAATTTTTCTCTGTACTTCAATTTTGGTTCATTGTAGCCCTTGTAAAATAGTGTTATTACCTTTTTAAAAAGCTAATAGTGCTATTACCTATTTTTAAAACTCTAATAGGCTTGTTAATTGAGGAGTTTACTCTTGTCTATATTGATAACTTGCCAATTTTCATTCATTTCGTCCATGTTATTTTCACACTCTATTCTGATTTTTCCAATATTTTCAGTTTTCTAATTTCAGCTTCTTTGGGTTATTTGAAATTTATTTTTTCCTCATTCTGCTTTTTCCCTCTGTTTGTCTTGTACTTTTAGTGTTTATTCTAGAAATAATTTTTACATTAACATTTAATTTTTAAAAATCCAAATTTAACCAGCATTTCTGCTCTGAGCAGTGTAAAAAACTGACAGTGTTTACTATTAAGTGGCAGTCCTCTTAATATATTTTCTTAATCAAGGATTTTGATTTTTTAATATATAGATATTTTATTTCATTGAGTTCCTATTTAAATACCAACACTTAACTATATTTGGTACTTATTATTTTTCTTTGTAATTCAGATCATTGGGGGCTTTTTCTGCATGAAATCTGTCATGTGGTTCTTTTTGTGAAGATCTGTTAATGGCAAATTTTCTGGTTTTGTATGTAAACTTCTCTATCCCATTCTATTGTTAAATGATAGCCTTAGTGGATAAATGTCAAACAACTATTTAATTGTTCTTTGGTAGTAAACCTCTCTTTTTCTCAAACTAATGTTCTTTTTAGTTTTATTTCTATGGTATTTTTACGATGTGTCTAAATATCGTAAATAGGTTTGTTTGTTTTTTTAAATTTTAAAAGTATGAGTTTATTAGGAAAAGGAGAAAGAAAAAGAGGGGCACCTGCATAGTCACAGATGGGCAGGGAAAACTGCTAAATATCAATTTCTATATAACTTGCCTAGGATTTGTTGGGACACAGGAGTCTAATACTCATTCTTTTCTTAGAGACACCAATTCTGTTTGAGTTTTTTGTTTTGTTATTTATTTATTATTAATTTTTAAAGATTTATTTATTTTTGCATACAAGCTGGGGTGCAGGCCAGAGGTGTGGGACGGTGAGAGGGTTCACCAGAAACAGAGTGGGGAGCAGAATAGGCAGATCGACCAAATACACTGCTGAGGGGAGCAGCGGCGAGGCAGGAGAGGTCTGCAGCGCCCTGTGGGAAGCTCGCTGGCAGGGCGTTGAACTGGAGCCACAGCTACCGACAGCTCCACAGCGCTGCACTTAACCCATTGGGCCACCAGGGAGGCCCAATTCTGTTCCCGTTTTTAGAGTTTTTAATGTAACTAAAATCTAAATTTTCCTGTTAATTGCTTCTAGCAGCCTGCTTACATTGTATCTTCTTACCCCATGCTCTAGACACTGCTTTGTATGTTTATTCCTTTTCAATTCCTTTCTTTAAATCTGATCATTCCATGTCTTTCATCTTTGTGGCTCTGCTTCTCTGGTTGCTCTTTTCCTGACTCTCATTCTTGGTGGCTTGTTTCTCTATGTTGGGGTGGGTGTGTGTGTGTGCGTGTGTGTGTGTGTGTGTGTCTGTGTGTGTGTGTGTGTGTGTTGGAACAAAGAATGATGATGGCTGATATTCCTTGGCACTTCACACATAGCAATTCATTTGAGGCCTGGATTTAGAGAGAATTTATATATGCTTCTACTAGGCATCGAGGGCAATACCACTTTGGAATCTTTAAACACTGTACAAATCTTGTCAATTATGGCCCCAATGTGGTTAGAAATTCTCTGAGACATTTAAAAATATTTTTCCATCCTTATTTTTATTTGTATTTACCTTAGTTGACGGTATATTTTATTGCAAATTGTCTTTGAAAACTTTTTGAAATTGTCACCACAAAATGAAAGAAATAAGTTGAAGAACATTTAAAGCTGGTTAATTTTAACATTGGGTTATTTTTAACTGAACTTCACTAGGATCTCAGGGAACACAATCCAATATGTTTTCTTTAAAAGAAAGTTTTGGGACAGTACCTAAAGCCATGATAGCAGAATGCATTGATTTTAAAAGAGAGCTTATGCACACTCAAAATATGAGTGTGGAAAACATGGAAGTTGAGTCAACATTAAATATTTCATGAAAGTTGAGATTTAGAGACGTAGAAACTAGGATCTAGGTTTGCTTGTCCATGTGAATGGACAGAATGGAGTAGTGTGGGCTCTATGTGAAAGAAAATGATGACACTCCAAAATTTGATAAGTGAAAATCCATAAATGCAGAACAGTATGTATAGTATGCTGCCTTCCATGTCAAAATGGGAGAAAAATGTGCATTTGCTTGCATGTGCACAAAATATCTATGGGAAGATACCCAGGAAATTGAAATTATGAGTTGCTTCTGGAGATGACGAGACAGCCTAGGTAAAAGGAATTGTGAGCTGGTAGGATGAGTTGCCCCAAGTCCTGTTTGAACAGATGGACTAAAGCATGGGCCTTTGAGCCCTGTCCAAGCAATCTGGGCCACCACACTGGCCATGAGGTGACATGCTAGACAAAAAGTGTTAGATGTTGGTTAATGATTATCTCAGAATTTCCTGGAGGGAGAAGGCCTGAGCCAGCATGTGCAACTGAAGTGTAACCTCCATCAGCGCACACCCAGATGTAGCCTCAATGCAGAACAAGCTAAAATGCTGTTTCCCCCACCCCTCCTCAAGCACCCACCATTTAAACATCTCCTAACTCACTTCAATTCTCCTTTCCAGTACCGTGTGATTCTCTAGTAAAGCCTTGCCTGGTTCAATGACACCTAGTGCTCTTTGGTGAATTCATTCCCTAGGAGGCAAAGGACCCACTCTTTTGGGTTGGGGCCTATGAAAACTGGGTGGTAGGAGACAGCAGTAATACTGAAATTATTTTTATGCATACCATTTTGACCCTCTTGGGTTTTGAGCCATGAAAATATATCACCTGTTCCCCACAAAATGAATATATTGATGCAGAGATTGATAGATAAAAAGATAAAATGAAAAGTCAGTGGGTAAGGGGATGAGTGAGAATGTGTCCCCTAACTGGATTACCAGTGTCTTGGCTACTGCCCATCCTCACGTGCTTCATTTCCTCAACTGTAAATGGGGATAACAGCTCCTACCTTGTAGAACTATTGTGAGAATTAAATAAGTTAAGAGACATAGAGCAGAGTTTGGCACATAGTAAGTGTACAAATAAATGTTAGATATCATTTTTATTGCTGTCCACCTGTGAACTTGGGAAAGTTGCTTATATACTTCATCCTGGACTTTGTATTCAGATATATCAGTGTTTTTGTCTAGATCCTAGTTATTTTCTATTTGATATTGTGAAGGATTTAAAACTTCTCTCTTAAACCCTTTTCTACAACTGTAAAATATAATATAACAAGAGTTAACTTGAAAAACCATTTCACTGACTTGATACTAGGAAATTATTATTTTTAGGTGTGATAGTTGTGTTGTATTTATGATTAATAAGTCATTATATTTTATAAATACATGCTAAAATATTCATGTATAAAAATACCTGATACCTCAAAATCGTGGCAAAATTGGTGAAAGCATGGATCAAACAAGATGGCCATGAATTAATGATTGCCATAATTGAGTAATGCACACCTGAGCTCATTGGATTATTCTGTGCACTTGTGGATATGTCTGAACTTTTCCCTAATGAAAAGGTTTTTCTAAGAAACTGTCATTAGTGATGAAATACATCGTATAGTAGCAGGGATACAGTAGTGACCAATGAATGGCTACTGGTGGCCAGATGTAGAACTGTTGATTATAGTAATAGTTGATGAAATGTGCTATTTTTATTAACCTCAGTTGAATAGCAGGAAGCAAATGCCTACAACAAGGGAATGGATTAACTCTTTTATATGAGGGAAACCACCATGTGTGTTTTTAAGTTCTCCTGATAAAGATCCCAGTTTTTGATATTTAGGGAAACACCAACCTAACCCCCATTACAGAAGTCTGTAACATTCTCACACATGTTGACAGCACTCAAAAAAATAAATAAATAAAATGAGAAACCCTGAAAATGGAAGATTCTCTCTCCATTGTTAAATATTAGGAGCCATTTTATCTCATTATGAGCTTCAGTTAAACAATGCCAAACAGAATGGGTATTTTCTTTCACTTATGCAAATGTACCTTTACAATCAAATACCCTATTTTCGACCATTTAGCCTGGAAGAGTTGAAAGTTTTAGTCATTCATGTGTTGCAGTGGGAGAAATCTCATTTTTAATCTTATTAAATTGTAGCCCGACATGTGTGGCCAGTTTTAACTTGGATTCTCACCAGTATTGGAGGGGAGGAGATTTGGAAATACTGCCTTAAAAAAGTTTCCCCCTTAGCTTATTTTTACCCTTTCCCACCTCTGTCTCCATGGAAATGGGGTCAGAGGCCACAGGGAGCTCACAGGGAGCCAGCAGCTGAGAATGAGAATTCTCACTTAAAGATTTCAGATGAAAGCTAGAAACTCCTTTACAAAGACCAGCTGAGTCTTTTGGCTACTTTGGTCTCTGATAAATAAGGTGTCTTTTTTTTTTTTTTTCCTACGTGGAGGAGGAAGATGTGCTATTAAGTAAAAACCATTTTTGCTTTTACAGTTGGATGACTTTTGTGCAATAAATCAAGTACAGAGGCATTCCTTCAGAAATTATTTTCAACATAAAAATTTTAAGTGATAGTGTACATTTGGAATTAAGCAATTATCACTAATTTGATCTCTGTTCTTTCAGGCTTATGACAGTACTGAATATTTGAAGAAAAACATATGTGAACTTATTCATTACATGTGATCAGTTAAAATGATTCTGTGTGATGGACTATCACCATCACACAACTCAAAATCATTTGAACTGAAAAAAAAAGTTAAATTACGGGCAGTTAGTACTATTCAACAATATGTTTTATTATTTAAAGCGCAATGTGCTATTAGCTCCTTGTTTTTCTTGAGCTGTTAACACTGTTTCATATTTTTTGCCTTTCAAGTATTCAGTTTACTTTCTTATAAACCATTGAAAATATCTTAGAAGATTGAATACTTAAATATGCCAAATATTTGTTAGTTTTTATATACTATACATTATTATTTATTAACAGAAGTAATTATTGAAACATTATGAAATGTAAATTTATGTTTGAAAATGCCTGAGCAGGTCCTTATTACATTTGGAGCTGAAACATTCTGTTTCAAGCTTATTTGTTTTTTATTTGTTTCTCTTTATGCCATACATCTTTATGGTTCCACATTTGCAGGCTCAAAATTATTTCCAAGCACTTGCAAAATTTCATTATTACTGTTAACATAAAACATTGCTATTACTTTTAAGCATCAATCACAAAACTGTTCTGAATTTTCCAGATTTTAGTTTCAGTAAACATCAGAACCACAGGACCTCTATAGAAGCCTGCATGATTCATTCTCTCTCTTTCTCCCACCACCCCATCCCCTCCCTCCTCCTCCCACCCTTCCTTCTCTCTCCATCCCTTTTCCCCCTCCCTCCCTCCCTCCTGTGGTCAGTAGTCTGATGATGTTGCCTTGATTCTTTGGCGTTTCCTTTGTCTTTCAGTCCTTTCACATGTCTGTACGGAGCCCTCTCTCTGTCCTGGGTTGAGCCCTTATTCCAATTTCTTTTGCTCTCAGAGTGAACGAGAACATCGTGTTCTGAAGCTGCCCCAGCACACATGCTTCACCATGCTGCCAAGTTTGCAGCTGACCAATTGGCCTATGTTAGAGGACTTGCATTTATAAAATTTACAACCCTTTGTTTTCATCACCCCAACACTCTCCCCCCACACACACTGGAAAAGAGTGTGCCAAATGTACTGATAAATCAAGAGTCCTTTGGTTTTGTTGCAACAAAATGGGCAGTTATTTCTTTTCCCTTCATTGGCTCTCACCCTTGCCATTCCCTCCTGAATAGATGAAAAAATAGCTGGATGTGTTGTATGAAGACATTTGGTAGTGACCACCTCTGTATTAATAGCTAAATTTAAATGAAATGTACTAAGGAAATGATATGCAGTTTCTTCAGTTTCTGGAACTCCATACTTCTGAAGTGATTCCCTTCCAAAAACCAACCCAGGCAAACTTGTCTTCCTCCAAATTAGGAAAACAGAATGGGTTCCTTCCTTTTTCAGCTTGGGTCAGGCAGGTCTTTTGTGTTTAGATATTTTATTTTATTTGTTTTTTTTTTGGGGGGGGGTAAGTTTGCTTGTTTGTTTGTTTTTTATATTTTAAAAGGCCATATTAGGAAAAGGAGAAAGGAAAAAAAAGAAACACCTGCATAGTTACAGGCCAGCAGGGAGGAGAGCTGCCAAGATATTTTGAATAGTCCTTGGCATTTGAATCTTCTAAGCTTTTCTAATATATTCAAGACCAAGAGAGGGTGAAGATTTCAAAGAGCAAAGGAAAGCCATGCGATTGTTCTCTTGTGATTTTGGTGGATTTCTGGTGTTGTGTTTCCTGTCCACTTCGTCAGGAAAAGAAGTTCTAGCAGGGTAGATGCAGATTTTTATAAGGCCTAACACCAAAAAAATGGAGTCCTTTTTGTGAAAGAGATTATGATATTAGGATCAAGAGTATATTTTAAATGAAAAAGAAGCCATAATAAATACAAATTTTAAAATGCCTTTAGAAAAAAATGGCACAGTTCTTATCAATTAACAATGTGTTACTATGTAGCTGCTTACACCTTCCTTGCTTGTCCCACCTATATGCACCATCTTTTCCCTACTTTGTTTGATTTTATACTCTTGGATCCTTTTTCACGTGGTAAAAATTTTATAACACCATTTTGTCTTCTGATATAGTAGGTAGAAATGTGTTGGTTTTTTTAATTGATGGCTTAGAAAGATTCTTTCAGTGTGACGTGTTGGTTATGCCACAGCTAAAACAATTTCTTCCTCTGGAAGTGCCTTCCTTGGAAAAGCCCTCAGAGTTTCCAGACCTTTGATGTCTCTGGACAAGGCTCCAGCTGGCCATTTGGACATTACCTCAGCAGTGGGTCCAGCTCAGCCAGGTCCAGCAGCCTGTTAGTAGTCCTGGCAGTGCAAGGAAGATAACAGCATAAGGTACTCGTGGCAGAGGCTGAGTCTGGAGATGCTTGAGCAGAAAGGAACAGCATGTTTTGAATCTTCTTGGTGCCAGAGTTGGGTTCCAGAGGAACCCATGGTGGAGGCTATCGAGGGGGGCAACAAAAATGGAGGTGATGTCGACAACCCACTGACATCATTCATAGACCCTGGATATAGTGGGTGATCTCCTGGCTGTAATAAACCCCGAATTCATGAGGAGGATACATAGAAACTTTGAGTGGGTTCATGTAAGTTAGTAGCCACAAAGCCTAAAGTTCTTTACCTTTAATGAGGATCCACCTCTGTGTTCAGTGCTCAGCATAGAGTGAACATTTTCTAGAAATGAAGAGACTGAATTTCCTAGTCAAAGTGACCCCCCCACTCAATGCACTTAAAATAATCCCTGCAGCCAGGTTCATGGCCATATCCTTGTTCATTAGAATAGTACGAGCACACAGGTAGAGCTTAATATTTGCTAAATGAAGAATAATTCTTTTTCTAAATATTACTCCATTTGTAGATGGAACCAAAGCTAGTTACCAGTGTCTCTTATTTTCCTCGGTTAAAACAGGCCAGTCAACTGGAAGCTGCTAGATATTGCTCACTTTTAATATCTTCATCCACCCTTCAGATACTTGTTCTTACATCATCCAAGCTTCCTCCCCCAACCTCCCCAAGTTGGGGGGGGAGGCTTTAAAGCATAGTTTAAACATTAAGTCATTTCTTTTCATTTTGAGTGTGTACTCTATTGCTGCCCAGATTGTCAAATGTCAAGCCTTTTAGACTTGGATTCTTCCAGTTACACTATAGTGCCTGAACTTTTTCAGAGTACAAAAGTTATTTGTGTACTCTTTTTTAAAACTTAGACTAAGATATTTGGGGGAAGTTTGTTTTTGTTTTTGTTTTAAATATGAACCTGTTTTCATCTTGTTTCTTGAGGATTTTGATGTATTCCTTTTGACCTGTAAGGAGAAAATAATGCAGTCAGTATGTTCAGTCTGGATTATTGTGGCTCAGTCTGGATTATTGTGGCTTTTCATTTCTTGAACCTCCAAGTTCCAATGGTCCACTTCATTATAGAGATTATGAGTAGGAAAGGAAATGAGAGAAATACAGAGATCACACAGAATTTTATAACAAGGAGTCACATATTCTACTCCTTTACTTTTTAGTAAGGAAACTGATGCTCAATGAGATCAAATGACTTGCCCAAAGTTATATGAGTAATATGAATCAGGGGTTCTATAAACCAGCATGAAGTTGTTAGCCCTTATCTCAAATATAATTTTCACTGAGATTATTAATATTAACAATGTCTGAATAGTTGAAAATCCATTATTTTATTATAGAGCATGCTGGAAGATGAGAATCACATTGTCTTGGGGAAACTTGACAGTGGTATGAGATTGCGTACCTAGTGTACACTTGAACTCTTAATGAGATAAATTGAGCACATTGAATCCTTCTCTCTAATTGCCTGTAAAATCCTGCAAAAGCAGCACTTACTATTTATTTAACAAACATTAAAATATTGCCCTAAGTCAGCAATGTTGTTGAGAGGGGTCTATGTTGATAATATAAGAGATGAGCCCTCCTTCCAGGAGATCACAAATAATGATTTGGTTTCTGCTGCTCTGTAACAAAATTTTGTGACTTAAAGCAATACTTACTGGCTACTCCCAGATCTATAAAGTGTCTGGGTACAGCACAAGTAGATTTCCTGCTCAGTGATTCACGGACTAAAGTCAAGGTTTGATGAGCTGCATTCTTGTCTGGTGTTAGAATTCTTCAGTTGTGTATGCTTGTGAAAGAATTAAGTTCCTTGAGGTTGTAGGACTGGAGTACCATACTGGCTGTCAGCAGGACTAATCTTATATCATGCCTTCCTTGCCACGTGGCTCCCTCCACCTCCAGGCAATCACTGGGCATCTGCTTTACATCAAAGTGTTTTCATAGTTCAAGTCTCTTTGGAAAAGCATAATTTCTTTTCAGAGCTTCAAAGCTATTAGGTAGGACAGTTCCACCAAGGGTAATGTTAAGTTGATCTTAAAGTCAACTAGTTGGGCAGCTTAATCACATCTACCATATAGAATTTTAATACATTTAACATCTTAATCACATTTTGTCGGTTAACATTATATGATTTGTCAGTTAACATTATATAATCATGCGAGTAAGATAACATTCAAAAGTCTTACTCAAACTCAAAGGGAGGAAATTGTACATGGGGAGCATTAAGGGTCACTTTCAAATTCTACCATACATCAAAAGGTAGCACTTGCCAGAGTAAGTGATACATTGGCAGTGACTGCAAAGATCTATGAGAACCCAGAGCAGGGAACATCAAACCCTGCCTGGTCGGGTTAGGGTAAGAGAAGAGGTAAAGACTGTGAAGAATGAGTAGAGATTCAACAACTAGGGAAAGGACAGGCTCTTGTATGTGTTTGTATTATTTCTCTCGTCCAGGAGTTCATGGAGTACAGTACAGTACAGTTAAGGTCCAGGAGTTCATGGAGCATGCCCTCTCTAGGTACCCCTCCTTACTCCCAGCATCCCAGCTATTGATTTAATATCCAATTTATTACCATTATATGACCTAGACCTCTCATCTACATTATTTTTACCCATCAGAGGTTTTAAAAATCTAATTATTCAAGTCACTTAATAGACAATTGAGGAAATCTGAATTCTGATCCGATATTAAATGATCTTAAATATTTGTTAATTTCAATGTGATAATGGTATTGTGAATTTTTAAAGTTTTACACCTTAGAAATACAAACATTTATAAATAAAATGATAATATAGCTTGAAAAATGGTAAAATTTGATTTTATACAGAGTTATGGGATCTTTGGAGATAGTGCATGTGCACATACATACACACATAGAAATATTTAATTGCTTCTTAGTGACTGGTTTCTATTAAACTCTCTCATATTTTTCTCTTTAGTGGATCTACCCTTTATATGAGGAACGTGTTAAAGATATTTTGGCTTAAATAACAGAATGTGACTCTGCTTAATTCAAGGGAGTGATCAGGCAAATTACTGAAAGGATTCTGGATGTCAAATTGCAGTAGTTAGTCTCCAAAGACTGCCCACAATGAACTATGCCTTCCAGTATTTTCCCCGTTTTTATCAAAATACAATCACATATAGCATTGCAAAAGTGTAAAGTGTGTAACACAATAATTTGATATGTGTATATATTGCAAAATAATTACCAGAATAAGGTTAACATCCATCACCTCATATAATTACAATGTTTTTCCTTCTGAGTAAACCCCAAGAGTTCTCATCACAAGTACAATTTTTCCCCTTTTTTCTTTTTATTGTTTTCATATGAGAAGATGGATGTTAGCTGAACCTGTTGTAGTAATCATTTCACAGTACATGTAAATGAAACCATTATGCTGTATGCCTTAAATATATACAGTGATGTATGTCAACTTTTTTTTCAGTAAAACTGGAAATTGTGTATGTGTAATAATAGATTTATCCTTCTAACAATTTTCAAAGATACAGTGCAGTATTGTTAAGTGTAGTCAGTAAGTTGTAAATTAAAGACCAGTATTCATTATCTTATAACTGGAGTTTTGTACCTTTTGACAACCTTCACCTAATTGTCTCTTCCCCCTCACCCCCTGTTTCCCCTCCCACCCACCCCCACCCTGCCACCACTGACCACCTGTGGCAATAACCAATCTGTTCTCTGTGTCTGAGTTTGGATTTTTATTTTTTATTTCATATGTGAACGAGATAATATATTTGTCTTTGGCTTATTTCACCTAGCATAATACTCTCCAGGTTCAACCATGTTGTCACAGATGGTAGAATTTCCTTTTTATAGCTAAATATTCCGTTAGGTGAATGGGTAGATGGGTTGATAAGCACTGAAGTTGTTTCCATATCTTGACTGTTGTGAATAATGCTACAATTAAAATAGTGGTGCATATGTCTTTTCAAAATAGTGTTTTCATATTCTTCAGGTAAATATCCAGAAGTGGAATTGCTGTAAAATGTAGTAGTTCTTTTTTCAGTTTTTTGAGGAACCTGCTTATGGTTTTCCATAGTAGCTGTAACAATTTATATCCCCATTAACAATGCACAAGGGTTCCCTTTTCTCCATATTCTGCCAACACTTACCGTTTTGATAACAACCATTCTGACAGGTGTGAGGTGGTATCTCACTGTTGTTTTGATTTGCATTTCCCTAATGCAATAATACAACTGCTCTATTTTGGGAGCTGTGAAATTATTTTGACTTTCAAAATAGATTCTTATTCTTGAAAAGACTGGAAACATTGAACTACATCATTGCCTTTTGACAGTTAAACAAGGAACCCAAACCTGGTCCAGCTGACCTCTATTGGGGTTGTCAGACTGTAGTCTAGCCCAGAAGACACAGACCCAAGGAGCCCCTGTGTTCAGTTGAGTTGCTGTAGGAATGGGGAGGGTTGATGTTACACAAAAAAGAGGCAGAATAGTTCACTGTCAGGTCTGCTGTGCAAATTAGATGAAGTCAGTCAAGTTGCAGTGAATGCAATAATAGGAAATTTGGTTGACAGTTAATCTAGCCATGATTGGTAGAATGTCAGTCCTGGACAGTTTGTGGTTGACCAGCTTCTTCCCAGAGGTGGCATGTCTGGGCATGCCTGAACAGACAGAGGTGTGCCATGAGGCAGTTGGGCCCCCCCACCCCCATCTCTCAACATCCTTTTCTGATTTGATTTTATACTGATTACAGTAGTTCCATTTTACTTATTTTTTCATTTCTGTTTTCTCTATTTCTTGTCACCATTCCCTCATTACCACTGCCATGTGCTTTAATCATAGATTATGAATATGTTTCCTTTGTCCACCACCTTTACCTCCCTAGAGTATCCAGTGTCCTCTTCTGAGTGTTGGATAAAATGTGTGTTTAAAACTCCCTTTAAAATATTCCTCATTGCATTTCCATTGAGGAGTGTTTTTTGTGTTCTCCCTGGGATGGATTTCACCTGGTCTATCTTGCCTATCAACTCCTTTTATATTTTTGAGGGCAGATTCTTTTGGAGAAAATTGACTTCTGCTTTCTGAATCCTCCCATTTACAATAAAATCTAGGCAAATGTGTCCTGCAGGCAAAATATGCCTAAGTAATTGAAGACCGTGATAAACATTTAATAGCTTAGCATGCAGATTGATAATCAAATAGCACTTTAAGGTCAAAGGCAAACTGCTAACTTTATTCAATTTCTTTTCCACTAAAGCAAGTTGACTATCAGACAATGCTTAGCGATTTTTCTGATATAATTAAGTTTCAAATTTTTTTAATTTACAAAAGTATACTGTAAAATATTTAAGCAAAATAGAAGTGTACAAAGAAAAAGTACCCTCAATCTGTAGACGTGATGAAAATTTTAAATGTTTGGGAAGATAATGGTTGCGCTTACAGTCTAAGAAATTATTTTATGGTTGTTTATTTTTTCTTTTATAAGATACCCCCAAAAGATATGCATAAAATATCGAAGAAATGCTACTCCCTCCATGTCAAACTATTATCTTCTCTCGTCCATCTTTGTCCTCCTTATCATCATCAAACAATCAGCTGCCCTTTGTGTTTTGTTGGGAACCTGTATTTACAGTAGATATCTGTCCCTACCTACAGCCCAAGCTAACTTTGTTTTGTTGAGTTGAGGTATTACCTCTGTGACCTGGAGCAACTCACTTCACCTTCCCAACTCCTCTGTAAAAAGATAAGGAGCCCTTGGGATTTTGATACTGAAAACACTACCTACCCTTTTAACTTACTCAGAATAAAACCCAACTCTGGACCCTAAAATAAATGCCAGGGCACCCAACAAATTTGATTCCTCCATGATGACTACTTCCTTGCTTTGGGTGAAATATTAAATATGATTATATTTGAAAATCCATGAAGAGATAGAACGGCATAAATGATATCAAATCAAGCTAAACAAAAGGAAATCAGTTTGAGAGAGAGAGGGAAATAAGACTATTTCAAAAATTAATGAGCTCTCAAGCTGAGTATGAGATGTACGTAGTGATTTCCAAAGATCACAGTAGGAAAAGGGGTGAGGGGAGAGTACATTTCCAGGAGAAACCTGACAAGCACTACCTCAGTCAGGTGATCAAGCTCAACGTGAACAGTCAACAATCATGTTGACTATATATACCCTTGATGTATGAAATGGCACTTTACATTTGAATCCTCCACCCAAAGGCTTATTACTCCAGTCTGATCATGAGTAAAACACCAGACAAATACAGGTAGAGGAGCGGTCTTTTATCTCTAACAAAGTCACTAATATACATCAAAACTTACCAAGGTCAACAAAACCAGCAAAATTCTGAGAAACTCATAGCTGAGAAGAAGAACCTGAGATGTGACAACTAAACGTAATGTGCTCCCTGGATGGGATCCTAGAATGGGAAAAGGACATTAGGTAAAAACCAAAGCAATCTAAATAAACTATGGACATCAGTTAATATATATCAGCATTGGTTCATTATTCCTAACAAATGTGCATTATTAGATATTAATAATAGGGTAAAGTGAGTGAAAGGTCTATGGGAGTTCTCTAATACTGTTTCTCGATAAATCTCAAATGGTTCTAAAGAATGTATTTTTTAAATTAAAAATTGATGAATAACTATTTAAAATATGAACTATGGGCCTGATAACACTAAAAATATTTATGGTCTTACCAAACCCAAATGGGAGGACAAAGGGACTGAGGAGGGAGGGTTCTTATTCTAAGTATTGACAGGTGATGCTTCTGTAGTTCTGCCAAATGATTTCACCTTTGAATTTTCCTGAAATTCTCTAATGAAAAGAATAGACATTCTTGTGTATATAAATTATAAATTTACTCTGTACTCCATAGCCAACTCATTTGTTCTAGGTTATAGTAACTAGTGCCTTGAATTTGAAACATGTAGGTATAATCTATGTGTATACCCAAGAAAGTAAGCTATCTTACAGTTATACCAAGATGGGATTTCTGAGTGTACCGTTTTTACTCTGTAATAATAGCAAGTAAATTACCTAACATTTCTAAAACTCATCTTTTCCTTTGTTTGAAAAAAAAAATCTGCAGGGTTATGGTGAGCAAGAAAATGAGCATAAAGTGCCTGATTCATTATCTGGCACATAAAAATTTGTAGTAAATGATAATAATAAATAGGATCCTCAATCCCAGTCAAGAAGATAATCTTCTTTGGTTGTGCCAAAATATAACATAGCGCTCCTTCCTTCAAATCCTCCCTCTGCTTTAATAGGTCACACTTCATCAAGCATCTAGGTTGCTCTCTGCCAGCAATTGTGCCGGTCTGTTATCTAAGTGAGTCTTGGTCATTAAGCAAAATCAGGGTCTTTGTTACTGTTTTCATCATCACTGGTTGAGCAGAGAAAGACTGACCCACAGGGTACGTCTCTGCCTGCCAAAGTCCTGTATTCCTGAAACAAAAACACAATAAAAACAAGACAGTGTCAGACTCTGCCTGCGCCCAGGCTTCAGGGAGGGGCTCCTTCTCCTTGTTCCTCCGCACCTGTCACTGAGAAGGAATGGCCAGGACTAGAGCAGCCCGCTTCCTCTTCCCCCCACCCAGCTCCCTGGCTGCCCCGACCCTCGGCTCCCAGCAACGCCTCGCAATCCACTAGCAACTAGAAAGCGCCCATTGAGGACTTGCAGCTGTCAGTGCTGCTGGCCCAAAACTAAATAAAACCTCAACTTCGGTTGCAAAGAAGTCACTACTGTGTTCTTCCTGAGCCCCAGTCATGGCTATCAAACATTCAAAGCAAAGTGGCAATGGTTAAACACTGCATGTGTTTACACCCCGAATCTTGAATCACAATGGAGCGGCTTGAGCTGGCAAGGGCCTGCTTTATCCTGGACACTGGAGTCTGTTCTCTGACCCACCAGACAGAAGTAAGTTTAGCAAATACATCGCTTTGCTTTGGATAGATGTTGACTCACAGGGACTTGAATGGAATGGTCTCAGGGTGAGACTGAAAGGCACATACTTGCAGAACAAGCAAGGAGTTGGATCACATCAGTGGGTGTTCAGAAGTTTTGAGGCTATGTAAGCAATCTCCAGAGAGAAAATTCAAGCTATAGGAAATAAAATAGATCCCCACCAATTAAAGGATAACTGGGATTGTTCAAAAAATTGCTTTGAAGAAAAGGTGGGATGGGGGAACCAGTGAAAGAATGGTGGTAGTGTAGGGTGTTGGTTAAGCGGAGTCGTGGACACCTTGGGCCTCATTTAGAGCTTTTTTCGTTAGAAAATATACCACAATTAAAAGCCTCTTTACTCACCTGTTTTTATGGGTTATATTACCAAAAAAGTAGAATTTCTTTTAAATGTTCCAATCTATTCTGTGTTTTGAATTTTTCAGTTTTTCCCTTTGGTTTAACATGTAAGGATTTTTTTTTTTTTAATGAGATGAGGTATATTTGGCATATAGCATTATTTTTGATTCCCGTACACAACATAACAATTTGATATTTGTATACATTCCAAAATGACCACAAGAAGTCTAGTTAACATCGCCCTTTATTACTGCAAATGAATGTTTGTAATGATTACTTTTAAGATGTGTTCTCTTAGCAACTTTCAAATACTCAAGGTAGTATTGTTAACTATAGTCACCATACTGTACATTACATCTTCATGACGTACTTATTTTATAATAAGTGAAAATTGTTAATTTTAAACCCCCTTTACCCGTTTCAACTCACTCCCCACCTCTGATGGCAGTCATCAGTCTTCTCTGTATTGATGAGCTGTTTTGTTTGTTTTTAGAGCCCACATATAAGCGAGATCGTACCGTATTTGTCTTTCTCTGTCTGATTTATTACACCTAACATATGTTATTTCACTTAAGATAGTGTCCTCAGGTCTATCCATGTAATTGTAAATGGCAACATTTCATTCTTTTTATGGCTGAATTATATTCTGACATACATACATATATACACACACACACACACACACACACACACACACATATATATATTCATTCATCCACTTAGGTTGTATCCATATCTTAGCTATTATAAATTTTACTTAAGTGAGTATAGGGATGCAGATCTCTTTTTAGTATCTTCATTTTCTTTGGATGAATACCCAGAAGTAGAATCACTGGGTCATATGGTAATAGTTCTACTTTTAAGTTTTGGAGGAATCTCCATTACAGTATTTCTTAGTGGCTGTACCAGTTTGCATTCCCACCAGCAGTGCCCAACGGTCTCTCTTCTCCACATCCTCACCAGCACTATTACTTTATGACTATTTCATAAGTCCGTCTGACAAGTGTGAGGATTTGTCAGCATGGTTTAGATTTGCATTTTCCTATAATCAGTAATGTCAAGCACCTTTTCATGTACCTGTTTGTCATCTGTATGTCTTCTTTGGGAAAATGTCTTCAGATTCTATGCCCATTTTTTAATGATTGAATTTTTGCTGTTTACTTGCATGAGTTCTTTATATATTTGGGATATTAACCCCTTATCAGAGATATGATTTGCACTTCATTTTCATTTTGTTAATGATTTCCTATTCTAGGCAGAAGCTTTTTAGTTTGATGTAGTCCCAATTGTTTATTTTTGTTTTTATTGTTTTTGTTTTTGGTGTCAGATCCAACACATCATTGCCAACATCAAGGAGCTTACTGCCTTTATTTTTTTCTAATAGTTTTTGTGGCTTCAGGTTTATATTTAAATCGTTAATCCACTTTGACTTAATTTTTGTGAATGGTATATTATTGTGGTTTAGTTTCATTCCTTTTCATGTAGCTATCCAGTTTTCTCAATACCATTTGTTGAAGAAACTTTCCTTTCTCTGTTGCATACTCTTGACTTTTTTTGTAAGTTAATTGGTCATATATGTGTAGGTTTGTCATTATAGTTTGAAATTAGTAAACAGTGTCTTCAACTTTGTTCTTTCCTAGATTGCTTTGACCATTTGAGTCTTTGTGGGTGTATATAAATTTTAAGATTATTTGCTCTAGTTTTGTGAAAAATGCCATTGAAATTTTAATAGGCATTACATTTAATCTGTAGAACACAGATATTTTAACAATGTAAATTTTTCCAATCCGTGAGCATGGATTATCTTTCCATTTATTTGTGTCCTTTTCATTTTCTTTTGTCAGTGTCTTACGGTTATCAGGTCTTTTGCCTTCTTGGTTAAATTTATTACTAGGTATTTGATTCTTTTTGATGCAATAACAAATGGGGTTAATTTGTCTTTCTGATTTTTATTAGTGTGTAGAAACACAAGATACAACATATTCATGTACAGAAATACAATATATTTTTGTATATTGATTTTGAATCCTACAACTTTATTAAATTTATTAGCTATTTTTTAATTTTTTTTTTATTTTTTTAAAGATTTTTTTTTTATTTTTTATTTATACATACAAGCTGGGGTACAGGCCAGAGGCGTGGGGCAGCGAGAGGGTTCACCAGAGACAGAGTGGGGAGCAGAACAGGCAGATCAGAAACACACTGCTGAGGGGAGCAGCGGGCGAGGCAGGAGAGGTCTGCCCCACCATGTGGGATTCTCCCCGGCTGGGCGTCGAACTCGCGTCGCCGCTGCCGACAGCTCCATAGCGCAGCGCTTAACCGCTGCGCCACCGGGGAGGCCCTATTAGCTATTTTTGATGGAATCTAAAGGATTGGTCATTTTTTTTACTTAAAAGTACATGTCATGGCTTTGAGAAATGTAGAAAAGAAATATAATGAAGAAAATAATTATGTAAGATGTCTCTGAATTTGTTAATATTTTTATATATTTTTTTCAATCTGTGTAGAGAGGAGAGAGACAGACAGGCAGAAACAATGATATTTTAACATACCTGAATGGAATCTTTTTCTATTTGGCTTTATACCATATTTTTTTCACCTTTGGTGACCAACGCCCCATGCCATTAGATATTTCGAAAGAATTACTTGTAATGATATTAGAATATTTCTACTCTGTGTTTCTTATTGCCAGAAAACTCAGAACAGAGTTTTGTTTACACTTTAAAATTTAAAAATATTGTTATAGAGTTTATAATTAAATTTATTTTGCATGGATTTATATCATGTTGTTCAGAATAATTTAAGAATTGCAGCTGGATTCGGCATAGTATTTGGCAGGTGCAAATATAGTAGTAAGTTGAAGTTTTCTCACCTTCCCATGTATTCTGAAAGGGAAATGAGAAGGAATGAAAATGGGACATGTAGGGAAGGGGGAGTGTTGATGTGAGAAGCAAAGCTAGAAATGGGTAACAGTGACTCAGCTCACACAGGTACATGTGTACACACACACACACATCCATTTTTACAGGCTTTGCACCAGCTGATTTGTTTATTAATGAAGAATTAGAATGAAAATTCAAAAGGAGCCAGTGAAAACCACAAAAATTAAGAGGGAAACACATATTACATACTAAAAATGCAGAGGAAACAAAACAAAGGTGGACAGACTGAAGGTGGGGCCCATCAGCATTGACTTAGTGCCCCTCCACAGGGCTGTACACTGACTGAAAACATGAGCTGGATGAATAATCCACAATTCTTGGCCCTACAGAGTTCACAGTCTAATGGAGAAAAACGGATATAAACAATTGCTTCATCCCAACGTGAGATTGCATGTGGAGAAATGAAAAGTCTAGTGGAAACCCACCAGCAGAGAGACTGGGGTCCCAGAGATCAGTTGGTCTCAGAAAGGAAACAACCCAGAGTCAGGATGAGAAGAGTGAGGCCTCATAAACATGGGGAGAAAGGGAAAATAATGGAGGCAATTTTTGCAGTTGGGTTAGCAAAGAAAAACAGCTAAACTTTAAAATGTCTTTTGCTACAGACTTGGGACCCAATGCCATTTGTTACAGATTTGCCCCCCCCCTTTTTTTCCTATGATAGACGTACTCCTGAAAAGTTTTGCTCAGGACAGACTTTGATAATTTTAGGCATATTCCAAATAAAGGGAGCTGCCATTTAAAGGAACCCTGCTGTGCCTTTGTTTATCTAGATAGGTCCTGTTTCTCTTTTTTCCTGTGTGGGACTTTACATACCACCTGTAGTTACTGCAATCACAAAAATACATGTTTTCCCATTTGTTTCATTCATTAGTTCCAAACCCAAAAGGGCTTTAAGAGCCTTGCATGTTGACTTGCCACACCCCACATACACATTCACTCACTCTGTTTACATGATGAATATTAAAATTCAGATGACATAAGTCCATAGCACATAACATTGTGGGTATGGTGATTGCAAATTTTAAAGATTGATCTTTTTTTTTTTTTAAAGCAAGTTGATTTTGAAAACTACTGTATTTGCAAAACTGATTTAGTATTTGTAACTCACAAGTTTTTGTTTTTGTTTTTAACCAGTTTCCAGCCTCCCCCAAACCACACTGATTGTTAAGGTAGTTTGAACTAGCAATTTTACTTTGCAAATAGAGAAGCTGAAATGAAGAGGAAAGATTTGCTATCAGCTTTTTTCCCAGATAGGACCTTGATGTTGTCACTTGTTAAAATGGGGATATTTTTTTGCAGTGACTGGAGACTGTGTCCTCAGATAAGGGCTTAGTCTCTGGAGTCATGAAGCTGTCATTCTCAGCAGAAGTCTTTCTCCACCATCCCATTGAGTTAGAGCACCTGAATCTAGATGGTATTGAAAATATCTACCAATTTATTTGCGAGGATCACGTGCCGAGGATCTAGCAGAAGGGGGAGAGGCAGGAGTCTATTCTTATCTTCTCATGTTTTTCCTCTGATCAGCAGCCCAGAATGTGTTTCACTGTGGTTAGAGTAAATAAAGACTCAGGATGACTTTTTTTTTTTTTCAAACAAAAACAAAAAATTCAGTTGTCCTGAAGAGCACTGATAATGTGGCATAGGACAACTGCAGTTGTTTTTTAAAGGGTCATCTTTATTTTTCTTAAGTTGATTGTGTTGTTGTTGTGTAGAATATGATGTTCCATGGATGTGTTTTTAGTTCGAGGAAACAATCTACATTTCAAGGCTATACTTAAAAAATTTTTTTCTTAGAACATTGCATGACTCCATTTATGAGTTTTAGGTCTCTTAGACCACTTTATCTTTCTCGTGGTGAGCATGGACTATAGACCCACTGGAAAGTGTTATTGGCATAGAAATCTTTCTATGGTAATTTTGATTCTGGATTAGTTTTCTTAAGAATTCTATTGGTGAAGATACTGTTGTGATTACTGTTATTGCTGCAAGACATGTTAGCCCAGAACCAGTAACTTAAAACCACCTTTTTTTTTTTTTTAATTCAGTTTCCTAGCTTGGGAATTCAGTTTTCTAGCTTGCGGGTCTCACCTGGGACCTTTTGTGCTGATGTAATCGGAGTTGGCTGGGGCGCCAGTCATCAGAGGCTGCACTGCTCTCTCACAGGTCCCCTGGGAGCTCCGCAGGGGCTGCCAGCAGAGCACCTGCACTGGCAGGTTGTCTCAGAGTAGTCAGATGTGATGGGGGGCTCCCCCACAGAGTGTCCCACGAGAGCCAGGCAGAAGCCTTTCCAGCCAATCTCCACAGCTTTGCCTCCACAGGACTTAACTGGTCAAAGTACATGGCTAAGATTGGACTTCTCGTTAGTAGGGACAGCAAAGAACTTGCAGACAAGTCTTTAAACTATCATACATGGGTTTTCTTATTTAAAGAAAAATAGCTGCGTGTGTATTATCTTAAACTAGCAGCATGGATCTTCCTCAAGAGCCCACAAGTTTGTGAGCTCATTTTGTTCTCCTAGAAGTTGGAATAGGGGTGTGTGTTAGAGAATGCTCCAAAATAGTTATTAAGCTAAACAGAGGACTACAGGCTTGCCATCTAACAGGAAAAAGGACTTTGTGGCTGCCAAATTTTTACCTTTGCTAAGTTGGAAGACTTAACACACTGATAGAACACTCTGGAGATAACAGAGAAGCTTGGATTTTTAAAGGTAAAGGGGTCTCAGGTAAAGGGTGTGGTCCCAGTATCCTCCTTTTCTCTCTCTTCCCTCAGTCCTCCATACCCCCACTCCAGTTTTGCAGTTGAGACCCAGAGAAGTTAAGTGACACAACTAAGTGACAGAGGTAGTCTTATGTCAAATTCTTGGCATTACTACTTTTTCATTATAAGGCAGTGTTGTCGCTTCTGCATCTGGGCTGAGTCTGCAAGGCTTTCTATGATTTACATAAGGCCTGTGAGGAAATGGAGATGTCCTGAGCCTGTCTCAACCTGTGACAGTCACCTACTGTGTCCAGGTGGTGAGCTCAAACAGTGCAGGACACCATTCTAGCTGTTCTGGGTCAGGAAGACAGAAAGTCAAGTCACCTATCTTACCTCACAACAATGTAGTTCTGTCAAGAAGAGTAATGGAGTTTTCTAAGTGACCAACCAGTTAATTAAGGGAAGAAATCACACCTTGTCCTTTGAAGTTTTTCTGTCTTCCCTTAGCAATAATAAAACTTTATTGTAAGGAAAGGAAAAAGTCAGGAAGCTAGCTTTTCTGATCTGTCTGGAGAGAGCATGGTCTCCTGACGAGATCTTCTTGAGCTCTGACAGATGTCAATCTCTCAACGGATGGAAAGGTAGACAAGGGAATGTCTCTCACTGAGATCAGCATGTTAACAGAAGTCTCACTCTACTCACCCTGATGTGTAAAAATGACCTTACCCCAGAGACTGTCATTTTTGATAAATTCAGAACCCCAAACAGTGACTGACAGAATAATGTTTTATAATGGAAAAAAAGCAATGTCAAAAATTGACATAAGACTCTACTTTGCCTTGGCTTGTCAAGGCCATAGTTGAGGCTTTTGCGATTTCATAAACCCTATATTTATTGAGAAAGATAAATGATAAAATTAGTGTGTGGGACTGGTTCTTAAATTAATTTCTTCAGTCTGTAAATATACCTTTAGTTCATGGTGTTTGTGAAAGTGACTAGTTTAAATGACAAGCACTCAGTATGTTGTGGTTGCCCTTCCCTTTCCCCTCCGCACTGTGTGGTGACTGACTTGTTCACAATGTTAATTTTTCTCTAAAAATGTATTTCTGTTAAATCCCCTGAATCTTTCTTAGTAAGGGAAAACTGAATAACCTTGGGCCTCCTGAATTTACTAAAGGAGAAAAAGCTTCTGTGGTCCTGATATTGGTCAAAATTCTCCAGAGAGAACCAATAGAAAAAAATTTAATAAATGGATTAGAAGGAATTGGCTCATGTGATTATGGAGACTGACAGACCCTACAATCTGCAGTCAGCAAGCTGGAGACAAGCAGAGCTGTGTTTAGCCCCAATTTGAGGCCAAAGGACTAGGAACCAATGGTTTGGTCCCAGATTGAAAGCTGGAAGTTTTGAGACCCAGGAAAAGTCAATGTTTTAATTTGAGTCCAAAGTTGGGGGGGGGGGGTTGGGGATGGGGGAGAGGGGTAGAGAGTAATGTCCCAGCTCTAGGCAGCTGGATGGGAGACTTCTCCTCCTCCTCTTATTTTTTGTTCTGTGTGATCCCTCAAGGGATTGGTTGGGGCCTACTCACACTCAGAAGGTCTGTGGCTTTTCTGAGTAAGTAAAATGTCTCAATATCCCTGTTCTGGGGGTGCTGTACACAGTGGTAAGGAGTTGAGGTTGAGGGAGAAGGATGTCCCATGAAGCATAGTCACTTCTGTGGCCATCCTCGGAAATGATGCTGCCACAAGCTCTCTGTCTCTACTCCGGAAGGTGACATACTTGCCTTCCCAGGCATTACGGGGCTGAGGCTATAGCACAACTTCACAGGCGCTCTCACCGAGCAGTGATGCCATAGCACACACAGTTGGAGCCCACGTCATCTGCAAAGTACAGATATATCTGAAATTCATAAATCACAAATGGACTGCCGTTTGGTCTAACTCAAAAACCAGTAGTCTTTTCTCATTTATTGGTAGTTGCTTTGTGCAAAAGGGGTATATCCACAGTAGTTAAGAGCATGCAACTACTGGGGCTCCAACTACAGATCAGCCAGCACAGAATCAAAAACAGGGAACCTTGTATAGTTCTTAGAATAGGAGTAAAAGATTATTTTGAGCTTATGTTAGCTAGAATTCATTATATGTGGAATTGCCATACTGATGAGATTGTATCACTATCATCTTACGTACTTTTTGGCATGTAGGAAACAAAAACCTTGTGAACATAAGTAACTTGTCCAGAGGTCACTGATCAAGTAAGAAGCAGAACTACTTGCAGGGATTTGAAGCTAAGGAGTCTGATTCTAACCACTAAACTAAGTATCTCTTAGTTAGGTGGGTCTTCTGCCACCCAAGCCCTCAAAGGTTCTGTTTTGTTTTCTGGCCACACTACTTAAGCTACAGGTAGCTTCTATGGGGATGAAATGCAAGATCAGACCCGGTAGGATTAGAGGCCCCTGCTCCAAACTCTTAATCAAGCTTTTTACACCCACTCCTTCCATTTAACAATCCACCATCAACTACATGCCCTTTTTTTTTTTTTTCAGGTGAGTTAGAAGAGAAGCTTTATTGTAGGTGAATGTCCACACTCAAGAGTGAGTCTGGGCAGATTCATGAGAGAATTACCCAAATACCCTTTTAGTTGTGTACCTTCCAGTCTCCTCAAGCCTTTAGTTTTTTCCCTGTGAAGTTTTTATTACTTTGTAACTGAAATTTTGATACTGAATTTTAAACTCCCAGACATCTCCTCACTTGGTCTTCATCACCAATAAAGAGGTATTCCTCTTCCAGAAGTAGGCTAGGAACTGGAGATATGATGATGAGCAAAGCAAACATGGTACCTGCCCTCCCAGAGTTTAAAGGAGTAGACAAACATCATTCATAGAATGATGCCTAAATGGAAAGCTATACTGTGAAAGGTGCTGTAAAGGAAGAGTACAGGGTGCAGTGAACACGGAACGGGAAGTGAAACTACTCAGGGAGGTCAAGGAAGTCTTCCTGGAGAAAATGGTGCGCAGTGCAGTTCGGGGAAGAAAGGAGAGTTCCACAGGAAGAAGTTTCTCAGAGACCCTGTATGCAGGCAGGAAGGAGTCTGATGACTGAGGAACTGAGTGGTAGCCAGCGTGACTGGAGAACAGGCTGGGAATGTGGTATGTGATGAGGGAAGAGAAGCAAGCAGCAGCAGACAGCACAGCTCGAGTGAAGGACCTTGGTTTGTATTCTGACAGTGGTTCTTGCAATTCTCGCCGCAAATTAGAATCACTGCCAATAAGAGACTCCTACTCCAGAGCAATTAAATCAAAATTTCTGGAAGTGAGATGCAGGCATAAGGTTTTTTTTTTGTTTGTTTGTTTGTTTTGTTTTAAATATTCCAGATAATTTTACTGTGAAGACAGAAAGGATTAACAGAGAATATGTGTACTCTGTGTTCAGGGGAGATGGATGCCATCATCAGATTTACTTTTCTTCAGCTGGGACTGTGGAGTTAAGAATGCTAGGCATTGAAAGGTTTCAGAAAGGAGAGCAATTGAGTGACTGAAAATGATGCAATTTTGTATTGGGATCTCAGCAGTGGAAATGAAATGTATAAATATGAGATTTCCAGTTGGTTAAACCATGGGGACTGGGAGACTGATGGATTTAATATAAAGAAAAAGAGCAACTGATTACTCCTAGACAAGCTGGGGCATTCTGCTGTGTGTTAAGGTAGGGGCAGGGATAGAAGCAGACAGGATTAAGTGGGGGTGGGGTTTCAATTTTGGCCTGTGGCCTATTTCTCTTCATCCTGTGCTTTACTTCTCTTGTCTCTAGGTCAATAGGTCACTCACATATCCTCCCTATTTATTCATTAACACAAACAAACAACAAAGCTATTGAGCATTTATTAAGTCCAAGTAATCTGCCTCTAATTGTAACTTGAAGACGTTTACTGATGGGGAAATAAAATTTCCTCGTAAATATGTGTATTTTCCCAGCAAATACACTTGTTTCAGCTCCATCTTCTTACATATCTTTTTATTTTTTTGTATTTCTTAAGATATTTAATGCCAGTGACAAAAATCCTGGTTCAATAAGCTTAAACAATAGGAACATAAGTGTGGATCTCATGGAAAAAGATAAATCTGCAGCTAGGTTTTGGAAAAAATTAAAATCATGAACTTCCTTCTTCCTCTCTGTATATCTGCTTAGTTCTTCTTTCTCTCTCCTCTCACAAATCTGCTTACATCTACTTCTCTTGTCAACCTAAAAGAAAACATGGCAATTACCAACTTCAGATGTTTCAGTCTTAAAGCTCAGACATCAGTGGGAAACTCCTGGCGTAGGAAATCCAGACTTGTGGGGGATGGGCTCATCAGCTCAGCTCTGTCAGTTGTGCTCCTCTGGACACAGTGAACTTCTGCCAAGAAGTAGGACCAGGGACAAGATGATGATCACCCCCCACTGGTTCATGTACCCACTGAACTGTGGTGCAAATGAATGTTCAGTGCTGTGCTAGTGCCAGGGACTAGGACTGAGAGTGCAACGCCTGGAAAAGCAGGGATTGTACAAATAGTCTACGAATTCCATTATACCCCAGTTGAGTAAATGAACACATGTGAACTCTAAGATTTAACTGAAAATTCCAAGAACATGGATAATTTTGCAAAATATTTCATCTATAGATGTTTACAAAGTATTTCATCTCTCTGGATTAGTGATTTTATTTTGACCTCTGAAGTTTCCAAAATTTCTAAAATTTCATATTAGTGATATATGCCAAGAGATTTGCATTTGTATTTAATTTGAAGTTTTTAAATTGATTCTTTAAACAAAGGAATGTGCTGGTCCTGAAATTATTGTGATGTTAAATTTCATTTGCATTTCTATCTATGGAGAATTATGTAACAAATTCTAGCTCTTTTGATTCTCATTAGTATTTGATTAACATGAAGACTCTTTCATATTCTAAAAGAAGCAGCACGATTTGAGATTTCACTTGCATTTGGGGAAACATGTAATTTGTTCCCTTAGAAATAAAGGACATGTTACTTGACAAGTCATGAAGAAACTGTTTTTGACAGTGTATTTTTTTGAAGCTCCAAGGTAAAATGATAGCTTTGCAAATTACTGGTGACAAATGGAATCATAAATAAAAGCTTCTTAGAGATTTTCTTAGGGATAGGCATTTAAAAATACTAGGAAATAAATGGGCCCATATTTCCATTCTGACATCTCAGGTATGGCATGCTTTGCAGACTCTATACCTTGTGAGTTTATGGCCTTCAATATTTCTCCCCAGGAATTTGTAATCCAGTCTGGATTTTAAACAAATACATAGTTAACAAAGTTTATAAAATAATTGATTTTAGATTATCTAGTGGACAATCTACATAGACTTAAGAAGTGAGAGATCGGAAGTCCAGGTGGGCTTAAGTGGTCCTGCAAGGACTGACTCTCGACAGAACTGTGAAGTAGATGCAGTTTGTCTTAGGTTCCTTGTACCTCTTTATCGCCATAAACGGTTCTCCCTTTTCATGCCTCTGTATTTCTGTTCATTTCTTCATCCTCTGGATGGCACCTGTCGTATGTTCCAGGCTTGCTCATTGCTCATTTTCAACTAATCCCTGCTGAAGTCCCAACTGAAAATGGAGGTGTTATTTCAATCACAGCAAAACTATGGATCCAGAGACTTGGGTTTCTAGATGTGGCTCTGATGGTAGCACTCAGTATAATCTAGAGGTAATTTTTTTCAAGCTCCCAGACCTTCGTTTCCTCATCTTTAAAAAAATTGGAAGGAATTATATAAATTCTCAGCTATCTTCCAGGTGGTAAGTTATTAGCCTTCAGATATGTTTGCATTTTTAAAAGATGTGACAGGGACAGTCCCTATTCTTCCCCAGTGCAGTTTAGTGCAAAAGTTGGCAGGTTTTTTTTCTTATAGACTCAGATAGTAAATATTTTAGGTTTCTGTGAGCCATATAGCCCATGCTGCTATAGGAGTAGTGTGAAAACAGCCAGAGGCAGCAGAGATTATTAACAAGAATAGGTGGTCAGGCCAGAATTGGCCTTCAGGGTATAGTTTGCCATCCCTGCCTTAGAGTTTTGCTGTCTGGAACCAAGTGACTTGGGTTCAGAGCTCAGTTCTGCCAGCTTCCTAACCTTTTGTGCCATCCTTTCCATACTGGGAAATGGGAGAAATGGATTTAACCTACCTTATAGGGAGGGATTCAGTGAATCCATATGTGGGAAGCGTAAGTGCTGTTAACTACTGTTGTTACTATTCCCCCTCTTCTCAGCTTCATTTAGTGTTTTGTGTACTGTTTTTTGTTGATGTACTTGGCCCACCCACCCCCTCCACAAGAAGGTGGTTCAGGGCAAGAGCCACCCACCTGCTAGGTGGAAAGAGCTCCACCTTTGTAGGGAAGCTCCTCTAGCCAGGAGCTTCATCCTTGTGAGTAGTCAATACAGAGCTGCTCACCAGAGCAAAAGGACAATAACTTGACCTGCTTTCAGCGAATGGTTGTGATGCTCACCTGTGGGCCATGGTGTGTGACTCTAAAGACAAATGATCTTGTAGTCTCTGCAAGGTTGCCTATTGGAGAGCCAAAAACTTCTGAACATTCCTCCAAGAAAGAATGAATGAGGAAAAGCTTATTTCGTACAGCGGCCTCAGTCATGGCACTTGACCTATTAGGGAGAATACTAGGTATTACAGAGATTGGTAAGGAAAGGCTTTCTGAAGGAAGGAAATACAGGAAAACATTTTAATGGGGGTCCATCACGGACTGTAGATTGGAGGGTGTCTGTGATCATGGGGGGCTGTGTGCCAACACTCATGGTCAGGTAAGTGGCCTGGGAATAGATGCATACCTTTTTCCCCTTTTAATTCAGTGACTGAAAAAAATAGCCAAAAAATAAGCCCTCCAACTCCTTTTCCGTGGTATTGTATGGTAGAGTATTCTATAGCATTTTGGGTTCAGATACATTTTGCCTTAGATTGCATCATCAGCCTGGATGCTCCTGTTTTTCATGTGGCACAGTGCCTAAATGACACACAGGGTTATTAATCTTTTACAAGGGCATTGTTGACAGACCTGTAATCATGTATAAGAGTCATAAATCTTTTCTTCAATAAGAGTTGCCTGTTATATTTGGCAGGTATTTACCAGGCCGTAACTAAACCCAGATGATACCAGTGGAACCCCGGCTAAAACAGTGGACTTGGTCTTAGATTTAGGAGGCTGAGGGTCTTCTGTTCATGTTGCTCTCACTGTCCAGCTGTGTGACTTAGAGCATCAGCTAACTTCATAACATGGAGACGGCTAACTTCCCCGGGGACACAGTTTCCATTATCTGAGAAATGAGAGAGCTAAACTAGATAGATGCAAGGCACTTGGCAACTCTACAATTCAAGATGACCCAGGAGAGCAATAGGGGGTAATCCCAGAAATCAAAAACTCAGTGTGGACCAGCCCAAATCCTTTTGGGACCTTTCCAAGTTTCTCTTTGATTTTGGTGATGCTAATCAGTTGACAATGACAATGGTTAACAACTGAAAGCTGGCTGGAAGCGACATGTCACAGATTCGAGACAAGGAGCACATTAACCTGAAGGGAGGTGTTATTGAACAAGGAAGCTACATGTGCTGCAGTCCTGGAGTCAGAGGCCCAAGTGGATATGTGGTTCTGCTGCTTAGTCCGTGGGTCTCAGGCCAAATCATGTAACTTTCCCAAGTCTTGTTCCTTCATCTGTAAAGTGGAAATTATGAAGCATGTTCTACAACCCAGGGTGGGTGCATCACATAAAGTAAACATGAAAACCCAACTTAAAATTCATGACAAGCATGATCCCTTCTTAAAACATAAAACGTAAGATACGTTTTTCAGACATAGTAGTGGTTAAAGGAACTAATAACCCACAAAACATCCTAAATTGTAAGTAACCATTCTTTCAAAATGCATTTTATTCCTAGCTAAAGAAAGGAAAGCTTTATTAACATTGTGATATAGCCACCCAGTGAGGATTTTGAGTGTTAACAATGCAAGATTCTAATCAATTTTAGAAAAATTAGTGCTGTCAGCCCACAGCCTCACCTGATTTGAGTGTTTTCTTTGTACACACAGTTTGGCCAGACCCAGAGAAAAAGCTGTGTGATAGGAACTAGATTGGGGAGGCTGATGGTGGTATGTTTCCTTTATTCTGTGAGACTGTCTGAATACTTGGGGCTAGGTTCTGTCAGAAGCGCTGACAGTTCTGGATCCCCTCCAGTTGAGGGAACAAAGGCTGGGATTTCTTTTGAAAAATTCTTTCTGAGCAGTGAGATTGTCCAACACAGTTTCCCTGATAAAGGGCTCATTATCTGTCGGCGTGACTTTGCCCTTAATTTTTATGCTGGCAGTGCCAACAGGAGCATATTTAAGCAAATCCTTTGACCCATTCAGCTGTAACAGAACTCCTACAGTGTGTGCCAGAGCTCCAAGCTGGGCTGTGGGATATGATCAACTCCAGGCTAAATTTTCAATTAGTTGAATCACCAAGAAATATAATTTGTTAACTTGCTTTTCATTCTATTTATACTTTTTGTCACTTTTCAAAAACAAGCTCCTATTCAAATAAAAAATAGAATGTTTTAGAATTGCTTCTTTAGTTCAGTTGACTATCTTATGGATATAAGACGGCTGCTTTTGTTAGTCAGGTGGCTCTAGAACTTTGGGAAAAGGTGGTCTGAGAAAGAAATCATTATAGCAGTCAATACATGAAGCAGTCTGAGAAAGAGTATGTAGATGGTGATAGAAAAATCTTGTGTCACCCAAGTCTAAACAAGGTGGTTAAGTTTTAGTCTCCAAGAGGCAAGACCAGAATGTGATGTTAACTCAGGACACTGAAAGCTAAGTGTACTGAAAGCTTTGTAGAAGATTTTCTACCCAAGCAACGTAGCTTCGTGGAGGCCACATAATGGGAAACCACAGAGTTAGAGTGAATCTGTGTTAATCAGACGATACCAGGAAAAATGCCCTAGATAGGGCCATATCCTGCTCACTAGGGAGGTCTATCTTTTGGGTGGCCAGGATGCTTCCAAAGGCAGGATGAAATATCCCTTAAGCCTCTCTGTCACCATTTTCTCTGAATATTTTCCAGATTCATCTGTGGCATGTCTCAGAACTCTGTTCCTTTTTATCACCAAATAATATTCTATTGTATGTATGTACCATACCTTGTTTATCCACTCATCTGTCCTGACCATTCAGGTTGTTTCCACATTTTGGCTATTGTGAATGATGTTTCTGTTGATGTTGGCATAAAAGTATCTCCTTGAGTTCCTTTTCACTGTGATTTTAATTTTCATTTCCTGAATACTTAAAGATAATGAGCTTCTATGCATGAACTTATTTGCATCAATATCTTCTTTAATAAAGTAGTCAAACCTTTTGTCCATTTTAAAAACTGTGATGTCTGCTTGTTTTTTAATTGTGTATTGAGAGTTCCTAGCATATAAATACATCTAGAATATATTTAGATAAGAGTTCTTTGTTGACTATACAGTTGGCCCTTGAACAATGCTGGAGTTAGGGGTCCTAACCCCTGTACAGTCAAAAATCTAAGTATAATTTGACTACTTAACTACTTATAGTCTGCTGTGACACGTATTTGTATGTTAGATGTATTATATAATGTATTCTTACAATAAAGTAAGCTATATAAAATAATTAAGAAAATTATAAGAGGAAACACATTTATAGTACTGATCTGTATCAATAGTATACATTTATATCATCTGTTTATAAGAAAATTCATGTATAAGTGGACCCATGGATTTCAAACCCAGTTGTTCAAGGATCAACTATAGTTTGCAAATATTTTCTGCCAAGATATGACTTTCTATTTTCACAATTGTCTTCTGAAGAGCAAAACACTTCAGCTTTTAAAAATTATTTTTATTGAGGTAACACTGGTTTACAACATTGTATATGATTCAGAAGCATAGGTTCACACCTCTTCAAGGGTGTTAGTATGCCATACCGACCACCAAAGTACCAAAAGTCCTTTTCCACAGCCCATTGTGACCCCTCCTCACTTTGCTTTCTCTGCATTCCCTACTCCTTTGATAGCCTCAATTCTACAGTCAGATTTCTGGGGTTTGTTTTCCGTTTGGTTTTATCTGATCTTTATTTGTTTCTTTGTCTACCCTCTCCATATCAATAACACTAGCAGGTATTTATCTTTCTCCTTCTGACTTATTTTTCTTAGCGTAATCCCCTCCAATTCTATCTGTGTTGTCACAAAAGGCAAGAGTGTATCACTTTTTATAGCTGAATAGTATTTCATTGTGTATGTACCACATTTTCCTAATCGACTTATCTGTCTTTCAGCACTTAGGTTGTCTGTAAATAGTGCTGCGGTGAACATAAGAGAGTTATGTTCTTTCAAAGTAGTGTTTTTGCATTCTTTAAGTAGATGCCTAGGCGTGGAATTGCTGGATCATATAGTAAATCTATTTTTAATGTTTTGAGGAATCTCCATGTGGTTTTCCATAGGAGCTAGATTAGTCTACAATTCCTACCAACAGTGTTAGAGAGATCCTTTCCCTCCACATCCTTGCCAGCACTAGTTTCTGGTCTTTTTGATACAGGCCATTCTCACAGATGTGAAGTGGTATATCACTGTAGCAAAACTTTTCAATTTGGGAATCCAATTTATTGATTTTTTTCCCGTTTGTCGTTCATGCTTTTTTGGTGTCCTAATGTTTAAAAAATATTTTCCAAAGTTATGTTTTCTTTTAGAAATTATACTGTTTCAGCTCTTAAATGTAGGTCAATGATCCATTTCCAGTCAAATTTTTATATGGTAGCATTTCAGCATCAAAATTAATTTTTTTCTTATACAGTTTTCTCATTGCTCTGTGCCTAGTAAATTTTTAGTGCCCCTTTTGAATTGGCAGCACAGGTAGCTCTGTCCCCACATCTGTCTCAGACTCATTCAGCCCCTCAGAGGTTGTATTGCACTAGCATTCTCTTGCCTTAACTGTCACAGATAAAAGAATTCAGTGTTGAGTTTTCTTTAACCCTACAGATCTTTCTCCCTTATTGACTGTCCACTAATTACCAGAAAGTCTATATTAGCGGCCAGAGTTACACAAAAATAACAAGTGGTCCTTTCATTTAAGAAACTGCATAAAAACTTTGGTTTTGTTTCAAATTTTATCAGGTTAACTGAGATGGCTGTATTGTAACTTTATGTACAGCTTCTATGAGAGCCGATACTGAGTAAAATGTAACTGAAAGTATCAATCAGCTGTTTCATATACTTCCCTCTCATACTGCTTGATTTAGACTTACTCCCAAAGCATGAGAACTAAAAAGCTGCAAGAGACATCACGCTGGAGCATGATGAGGGCCAGGAAACTTGAGTAGAGGTGGTTGTGATCGGACATGTTCTCTGGGACTCACTCAAGAAGTTGCCTCCTCCTAAAACTTCAATATTGTTAAGAGCTTGTGCAAGCTCCAAAACAACAGAACAAGAATTACAGTATTATTGGCCTTCTGAATTCTCACCCTGCTAGGAAGTATTAGTCATTATTTTTCTTTCATCTTTCTCTTAATATGTGCTTTACCTGGTTAACGCACAAAGGTGGAAGATTTTAAACTAAGTGAGACAAAGATTATCTTCCCTTCCAAACATTTCAGTGAGCAGGAGAGAAGGAAAATGAAAATAGTGGATAAAATTCTACAGTATTTGTGGGTTGCTAGCACTGGTATGTCACTCATTACCGATGCCTGCAATGTTTGATGCCAAAGAACAGAAGATTCAAAATATATGAGACTTTTCAGCAAGGTAGTTAGCTTCTTGGGTGCCTCCCCCCAGCTTTTTTAGACTCACTTAATTTTATGATGAACAGCTTTATAAACCTGTAAACTGTTGGCCATCATGCTTATGTGGACTAACCAGGGCTTCAAAACATGTTGAGTTAAATAACCAGCACTTAATAATTGAGAAATTGCCCATAAACCTCTGAATTTCCAGCTTCTCTCTGAAAATGAGAAGATCTGGCAAATCTGGGTTTACATTCCTGGGTGGCAACAACCAGCTCAACTCCAGTAACAGCTGCTCCCTTCAGAACAGCTATTTGGACTCCTGTCTGTCTCTCTCCCCAGCTGACTTTCCCAACAGCCCCTTTCCTACCTGAGTCCTCCAGTGTGTCTAGTTCTTAAATGTGGCCTCCCATTGAATCATGGGAATGACTTTATAAGCCACTGATAACTGTGTTCCACCCCCAAAGATCTTAATAACTATATGGGGTCCAGACCAGGCATTGGAATTTTTATTAGCTTCCCAAACAATTCCAAATGAGTAGCCAAAATTGAGCAGCCCTCTTAAGACAGAGCATCTCAAAGTTTAACTTGCATTTAAATCACCTAGGGATCTTGTTAAAATGCAAACTATGATTCAGTAGGTCCAGAATAGGTCCTGGATTCTGTATACCTAGCAAGTTCTGAGGTGGTGTCAGTGGACCTCTCTTTGAAGTAAAGCTTTCAAGTGTTTGTGTTTTGTTTTGTTTTGTTTTGTTTTGTTTTTTTTAAGTCTTAACCTAGATTTCAAATCTAATGGAAGCACATTCTAGAACTCATGTTATTGAATGGCTGAAATGCTGGCGACAATGAGTTTCCAATGGGTTCTTAGGGAGGGCATTTCTCAGCTTGCTGTGGCCACTGAATGTCTCCCAAGGTATTGGGGTCCTTCACTCTCTTAGGTCTGATTTTTAAACCATCTTCCCCCTCACCGCTTGTACAAGACACCCCTTTCTCCCTTTGGGAAATTGTACATCCTTTTTGAGCTTCTCAGTGGCAGTACCACCTTCCAGCCAACCAATTGAACGGTGGTGTTTGTGTGTCCTTTGAGAACTTTAGTGCACTGGTTTTCATCCTGTGTTGCCTAGAGCAATGGTTCTCAAACCCTAGTGTTTCTCAGGCCCCTTGGAAGGCTTATTTAAACAGATTGCTGGGCTCTGCCCCCAGCATTTCTGATTCAGTGAGAAGAAAATTTTTCTTTCCAACAAGATTACCTCCCTACTCCAGCAGATGATTGCATGGCTGGTCCAAAGACCAAGAGGCTCTCATAGTCTCAATACATGGCTTCTCTAACAGTTACGTTTTGAGGGGGCAGAGAAGATTAAAGAAAAAAGGTATTTAGGGGAAGTGGGTGAGTTTAAATATCGTTATTGCTTTTGTTTTATTATTTCATAGAAATCAATGGAAGATAGAAATACTGAAATTAGTGATATGGAGGGAAAGTATCAATTTAACTCAGATGATACATACTGCAATTACTTAGTTTCTAGAAAAAGAACTCTTGCTGTTCCATGACACACCAGTTGGACTTGTGCTATGTGTCTAAATGTGATGGACAAATTTTTAAAAATACAACATATGTTGGAAATAAATTGCAGACTACTAAGAAAGGGAGCTCAACTAAGGACTTTGTTATTTTTAGGTTTGGGAGAATAGAACCCCTTCCAGCAGTACCTAAGGCTCTTTCCAGGAACTCATGTACAAAAGGAGGAGACAGCTGCTAAGGTTTTCGTGTTCAGAGTTTCTTCAGACTAAAGGAAATACTGTGACCATCACAGTAGTGATGTCTCCGTTTATTGACTTGGATCAAAGTAATTCTGCTGCAGGATGAGATGCCTCCTTCCATTTACAAAGCTCAAACAATGTAGAAGGTCCTTCTTTTCGTAAAGTAGGTGTGAAGGATGTAGCTTGGTAAACTCGTATTTACTTTTCGATAAGTTGATTTCCTAAACGTGTGGGTAACTATTGGTTTTCGTGTCTCCGCTTCGAGAGACATTTTGGAATAATGGAAATCCCAGTGCCTGAACAACATAAAGTACAAACTTTTCTGTTAGAATGTGAGTCACCTTTAAAGATAATTATATTTTCTAAGGACAGTCAATAAATTTCAGGATGCTATTTCCTCTACTTCCAACGCCCACAGGAATAAACCACCAAGTTCAAAAAAGTGTGACAAAAGTCTGATTGGTTAAAAAATATTCCTGCAAGGAAATTAGGAAGGAGCTGTAAAAAGAGCTTTAGTGCAAGCAGGCTGGGTGGGAGCCGGTCTCAAAACTGCAGAAAAGGGATGGGGAAAAAGCAGCTTTTTAAAAAGTGAACTCGTGTATGTTTTAGTGGGGAAAAGCAGTGCACAAGATGCGGGCATTCCAAAATCTAACCCGTTCGTGGAAGGTTTGAACCAGCATCAGCTTTTTCTCGAGCAACTTAATTAGTGGTTATTAGTCGAATCTGCATTTGAAAGCTAACACATGTAGGAGAAAATAAGATTCACGTGAGCTATCTCCGCCGACCCCAAGAGCTAAGAGGGAGCCATGGTTGGCCTTAGCGAACTACATTTGCTCTGTCATTTCTAGATTGGAAGGGACCAGCTAGCGTGCGCCCTCCTCGGAAAACTTCCCTTCTCGCGGACCTGTCTAACTCCCAGTGGCGGCAGTGCCAGGCTCCTGGAGTTCGCGACAGGCTGCGGGCGCTCGTCCCTCCAGTTCACCCTTTCACCCCTCCTTCACCTCCGGGCGCCGCGCGGAGTGGCATGGCTTTTCCGCCCACTCCTCAGGCTGTGCTGGCGAGACTGGGAATTGCAGGGCCTCCCCGCTTTGGCAAGCCCTACAATCTAAGTCCTCTCCACCCTAACCGCTCTGCTGGGGTGCTGCGGGCTCGAGAGTGAGTGGGGTTTGTTTCAAGACACTCCCATTAGAGACGCGGTAAGTCTGAACTTGTCCTCGACCTTCTCCAGCCCCGCCACCGCTGGTCCCGGAGACGCCTAGCGGCCCGCTATGCTTCGGGCAGGTAGTAGCTGGCTGGCCCGACGGGCGCAAACCCGGGCACTCCCCAGTGGAGGAAGCGCGCGGCCCGGCCGTCCGGGGCATCCCCACGGCAGGGGGCGGAAGGCTAGCCCGGCAACAGGAAGGGTCCGCAGGGACGGAGCTCCGCCCCCGGCCGTCGGGCTTCCAGGCCGGCAGCGTGAGTGGCAGCCGTGGAGGGCGCGGCCCCGGCGGAGAGGGGCGGAGACGCGGGGAGGCGCTGGCGCTGGTTGGTGCGGGCCCGGAGGCGGGGAGCTCAGGGCCGGGCCGGAGGCGGGACCCGCGCCGGGCGCTGGAGCTGCGGGCGCACGGAGAGGAGTCGCGAGCGGCTGGAGCGGAGTTGGAGGAAGCGGCGGCTGCAGCGAGGGTAGCGGGCGAGAGGGTCGGAGCCGAGGAGCTCGGATCAGGAACGGCTGGTGGGTCGAAGCCGGGTGAGAGGCGCGTGGAAGCCGCGAGCGTAGGAGGCCTCCGCTGCAACCCGGGCCCCGCAGAGGAAGGAAGCCGGCCGGCGGGGAGGTAGGCGGCAGCGGCGGGTCCGGGTGAGTGTGCTCGGGAGGGGGAGGAGGTGCGTGCGCGCCGCTGCTGCCGCTCTCTTCCTGTCACCAGCAGCCGCTTCTCCTTTTGCAGAGCCGAGGCGGGGGAACGCCTGCCGGCTGTCTGTCCTCCCGAAGCCGGCATCACCCGCTAGCCGAGCAGCGGCGGGCCTCGCTCGCGGCTAGCGTCCTGCGTGCTCCCGGTCACCTCCCGGCTCCCGTTTTCCCGGTCTTCCGGGCTGGTCCTGCACGCCGCCGGGCGCACTCGCCGGGAGTCGCTGACTCTCTCGGGCTTCCCGCTACCTCTCTGTCACCGCTCTCTTCTGAGGGTCTCCACTGTGCCTGGCTGCAGTTTTCCGGGCCTTTCACAGAGAAGAGCGCTCTGGCGCTGCCTTTGCGTGAGCGGGAAGGAGCGGTGCCATCCCCCGCGCCTTCCAGCTGCAGCCCGGCTCGCTGCTTCCCTTCCCCGGGCGGGCGGGGCGTCGGTGGTCCCCGGAGTTCGTCCCCAGCCCCCAGCCTCCGAAGTTTGCCTCCCTCCTCTTCCGGGGTGGGGGAAGTGTGCCTCCGGGCGGCCGGTTGCTGCGGCCCTAACTAGGCGACTAGTGCCCGTCGGGTCCCGGCAGGTTGTTAGAGGCATATTTAATGGGGTTCTGGAGTCGCCAGGACATCCAGTTGTTTTGTAACGAAGGACGAGGCTGCAGGGACTTGCCCAGCAATATGGAGCCTGCCAGGGAGAGCAAGGGAGCGTGCAATCCTGAGCTATAACGTGGGGAATTGTCTGGAAACCACAGCTCTAATACTCACTTCCTAGGGGCAGAAACTGTGCAGCAGATCCGAAGACAAAGCGAACAGAAAAGCTTCGGCCGAGCTCCCCAGCACAGAAATGCACTTTAAGAACCAAAATTCGAGCATGAAATGAAAGGGTGTGAGCGGAATGGCTGTTACATGTTGAATGCAGAATGTGTGCGAGCTGGATTTGGGGACATTCTTGACGCTTCTTTGGGTGCTGTTAATGTGAGAAAAGGTCCGGCTTCCTCCGTTAATCCCTGGTGAAGCTGCAGCGCTGTTGGTATCTGAGTTTGAGTGTACTCTTATTTGGGGGGTTTATGACTTTGGAAGCGATAGGGTCTTTTTTCTGTTCTTTTCCTCTTTGTCAGTCAGTGTGAAGTACAAAAATGGATAAAGCAGTTCCGGGTTTTGAATACAGCATGAGATTGTCATTTCGGTGTGATGAGGTTCACGTTTTAATTGTTAGAGACATACACAAAATTTATTGACCCGGGCTTTATGTAGAATTGTATTTTAATATTTCATCAGCTTGCGTTTTGTCAACTTTAAACATTGTTAGGCTTTAACTGTAAGGTCGGACTAGGTAGACAGGTTCATTTCTGTGACACTTTCAAAGTAATCAATCTTGAATGTGTAAATTTTTGGTAATTTTGTGACTTCTGCACAAGAGAAGCCACAAACGTCTTTTATCATTAATAAAGGAGAGAAAGTGCCCCGCTGGCTAGTTTTTTTGATGGAATTATATTGGTCTTGAAATAAATTATTTAAAAGCAGTCAATGGTTTTCTTAGGAAGAGAACTTACTTAAATTTTGGAAAGCATTTTTTGGTCATTACAAAGAAGATACCCTAAGAGTGACTTTTTTTTTTGGCGGGGGAGAGGGGTGGCTTCTAAAGTTTGGCAAGGTGTGTTTAGTTCAGAACCAAAGCTTCAACTGGACAGGCCAGTGGAGGAGGCTTCTGTCTTGCAGAAGGGCTAGGTTGTCACTACTGGCCTTTGCAGCTTCTTCATGCCAGTGCAGGTAGGTCCTAGAGAATCAGTCATGCTTTCCCCAAGGAAGTGTAGAGATTTTCATGATTGGAATAAAGTTTTATATCTGGTACTGGCTTTCAAGATGTTAGATGCATTTGTTTTAACTTTTATCTTTGTTTGGGACCTATTCTTGTCAAGTGCATTACAGAACTATATCATATACCCACTACTGTCTTTTGTTTTATCTGCTTTTGTAAAATGATGATATAACTGTCTTTTAACATGTGATACTGATAGTCACTTCCCATTGATTAAGTAACTTCTTTCTCAGCTACTTCTTGTTCAAGAAACCCCTGCAGCATAAGTGGTTTCTGTTTTGGGAAACAGAAATGGTATGATAAATTATAGTTAATATATATTTTGGTTATTGACAGTGGTGATGGCACTATGCATTTATCTTTCGGAAATGACAGTTGCAGTTAAGCTGCTTTTTGAAGGATTTAGTATATTAAAAGCAAACTTACTCTACTTACCTGAATTTTGTGTTGTAAAAAGTGTTGGTCATACCTTTGATAAAAATTTTTCCATGAATACCATGTAATTTTTAAGTTGGTATATTTGTGGAAATTTATTTTGCGCACATTAAAACAGGACAATACTAGTTCAGCTTTTATTGTGTTTGTATTTTATAACTTGCACAGTGTTGTTTTATTGAATAAAGAGATGGCAAATAAGCAGATTTAAAAAGTGATTTTGTAATCAAAATATATAGAGAGAAAACATAATGGTTGCATTTCAGTTTTGCTTTTAATTTTCTTACATTTGTGGCATATACAATGAAGAATTGGGAAGTGCTTCTTTTTAGTATATAACATTCTTATATACATGTTAGAATATAACATTTAGAGTCCCACAGGTTTTCCTCTTTTGGAAGGCACATTCACTTGTTACTGGAGGCAAGAAAATGGAGCATCTTAGTGAAGATGATAAAGTTATTTATTGGTGGCAGAAAGGGACTATTAGTTTTAAAAAAGGTATAAAAAAGTTGTATCACTGTTTTTAATCAAAAACTTAAGTTGTAATTAATTTTTAAAATATTCCTATTAATGCATTTTTCCCATCTCATCTACTGCACCCTAATGTGATTACTTGCCATGATTCTGCCAATGCTCTTAATGGAATTACTAAAAGAGTGACGATTAAAGACAATTTCATGTACATTATGCCAAATGAACTGAAAAGTAGACTGCGTAACTTCTTATAAACTTGTCTATTTGGCTTATGTTACTGTATTTTTTTCCCAAAAGGGTAGAATGAGTTAATACAGCTTTACTAAAAACAAATCCAACTATAAAAACACCTTTGGAGATTTTAATCTTCCCAGCATTGTTTACCTTAAAGTAAATCAAATATGTACCCATAGGCACCTGTAGTCAGAATAGTTTTCCAAGTTAACGATCACCCCAGAGAGGACTGAAGTCACCGGAGTCTGGCCAATGTGTGAGGAGTATCCACAGTGGCACAGGGAGTTAATAAAGTGAGGTGCCTGGGTGGGTATGCCTTGCCTCTGGCCTGCCTTGCTGGAACTCCAAGGACACCGTGGTCTGGACCCAGGACACAGCCCCAGGATCGTGGCTGTAATATGAGGACACAGCTGCAGTCAGCCTCTGGAGGATTGCATTCCTGCTGTCATCTCCTGGGCAGCAAGGGAGCAGCCACCAAACCCAGTTGGAGAAGAGTCCTGTCCCCTAACTCCACCCCCAGCCTCATACCCGCCCTCTCACACACTCTGGGCCCCTCCCAGAGCCCTGACTTCTGCAGAACCACCCTCTACCTCAGGTAGAGAACTATTAGATGGGCAGAGTTCCCATGCTCTTTATCTTGCTGTCTGAAAGGAGTTAAGGAGGCAGCCCAGAGTTTTATTTCAGGTAGTTTCAGGATTCATTAGAATAGTTTGCAGCATTTAGATGCAACATGGAAGAAGATTGCTGGGAAATGTCTGTTCCTGTTTTAAATATGAGTTGTATAAAAGGCAGTAAGTGGTATTCAATACTAAGAACAACAGTAATAGCAATACCATAGCTGCAGTTTATGAACTATGTAACTTTAGGCAAATTATTTAAGGTCTCTGTGTTTGTTTTCTCATCTGTAAAATGGAGATAATAATTGTACCTAGGGTGGTTGTGGGGATTACATGAGTTGGTATATGCAAAACTTAAATTGCCTGGCCCATTGTAAGCACTAGGTCAGTGTTAATTAAGCTCTAATTATCAGACATGAAGCTAAGAGCTTTATGTATGTAATTTCTTTTAACCCTTCTAATAATACTATGAAGTATAAATTTGCTTATTGTGTCTGTCTCAAAGATGATAAAACTGTGCCACAAAGTTTAAGTCCTTAGCCAAGGTTATATATTCAGGCACTGAGGGGGCCAGTGGCCAGAACTCTAAACTCAGCACTTACACTACCCTTCTTGTTAAGATTTTTACAAAATATTGGGTTGTCAGAAAAGTCATGGTGTATTTTTTGTTTTTTAAATTTTTTTTTTAATTTATGCATACAAACCGAGGTACAGGCCAGAGGCGTGGGGTGGTGAGAGGATTCACCAGAGACAGAGTGGGGAGCAGAACAGGCAGATCAATGGAAATACACTGCTGAGGGGAGCAGCGGGCGAGGCAGGAGAGGTCTGCCGCGCCATATGGGAATCTCCCTGGCTGGAGGTCGAACTCATGTTGCCGCTGCCAGCAGCTCCACAGCACAGAGCTTAACCTCTGCACCACCAGGGAGGACCTGTTTTTTTTGTTTTTTTTTTTAAGGCAAAAATGCATTATGACTTTTCCAACAACCCAGTAGCATTGTCTTTTTCACAAGGAGGACTTCCAACCAGTCACTTGAGTCCTCTCATTCTGTGGCTGTCTCCTCACCATGATTGTGGAGAAGCGAGAGAGGTGAGCACCATGGCCTTGCCCGGGTGATGGGATTCATTTGTTAGCCAGAATAAGCAGCTTTCTCCCCACCTCCCTGTGAGGGCCCCTGAGTCTGAGGGCCGCCTCACGCTGGGCCTGGGTCTTGCTCCTTCTCACAGCCCTCAGCAACCACCTGTCCTTTTGCTCTCTGGTTCATATCTGCTGGTAATTTCATCTAGGCTTGTCCTGCCTCCCTCGCCATTCTAGCCCCAGCTCCCAAGGTGGCTTGGACATCCAGCTTCCCCACAGAACAGACTCAGCCCTGAGTGTGGCAGAGGGCAACATGTTTTGGTTATTTGTTTGGCTTGAAAATGAATGGGAATATTTGATGTCTTTGCTTTTGGGCTTAATCTGAGCCCATTTTGTTGAGATAAAATTCACATACCATAAAATTTACCATGAGCCCATCATTTTAAATGGAAAATAATTCATTATGTTTGCTAGGAAATTGTAGTGTTCAATTTGATTTTCACAATTTCAAGGAAACCAGATTTGAAAGGTGAAAAAATTAGGTTTTTTAAAAATACAAATTTAGATGGCTTGCCCTAGACTCAGCTAGCACACTGAGGATGGAGAGACGATATAGAATATAAGGTTATGGACTGGGGGCCTCCCCCCCCACCATAACTTTCTCATCTGAGACCTATTTGGTGCTGGCACCCAGTGCCAGACTGCTCATTTCATTGCAGGATAGAATCACATCACCAGGATATATTCTTGACTTATTTAAAGTGATTTTAAGATATCCTTTATTCTTGCCTCCCCACCAAGTTGACTAAATCTTTGTCCTTTGTAAAGGGGAATGAATAAGCCAACAAAGTCAGAAGACTTTTCAAAGAATTTTGTTTGGGTCTTGGCCAAAATGCCTGCGGGTTAGAGGGTTAAATTGAAATTTTACTTTCAAACAGTTGTACATTAGAAGTCAAGGACTGCATCTGAAACAACTTTAACATGAGGAGCAGAATAAGAATTGCTCAGTGTCTTAGCAAGGAAAAAAAAAATAAACTTTTGATCAGTGCTATTGCAGGCAGTCTTTAAAAGACACTTAAAAAAAGGCTGGAACAAAATAATTCCTGTTAAGGAAATTTTGGACTGTTGCGTATCAGGTAGTATAAGATGAAGTTAATTTGTTACATGTTGGTCGAATCCTATATGCCTTTTGTTACAGTAGCTTGTGTGTACTGTAAGTTTGGAACCTATGTGGTAAAACTGCCTTGATTGTATAAAAACATTAATTTGTGGGACCTCCCTGGTGGCGCAGCGATTAAGCGCTGCACTGTGGAGCTGTGGGCAGCGGAGACGCGAGTTCAACGCCTGGCCAGGGAGATTCCCATATGGCGCAGCATACCTCACCTGCCTCGCCCGCTGCTCCCCTCAGCGGTGTGTTTCTGTCCATCTGCCTGTTCTGTTCCCCACTCTGTCTCTGGTGAACCTCTCACCGCCCCACACCTCTGGCCTGTACCCCAGCTTGTATGCATAAATAAATCTTTAAAACAACAACAACAACAACATTTATTTGTGGATGGTGAATATTAATAAAAACTATGTGAATGATTTTGTTGGTCTGGGTGGAAATAGATCAGTGGACAGTGTATATAGCCATAGAGATTGAAGGTGTGATCCTGTGGAACTTGGACATCATATAGCCTATGGATCTTGACAGTTCAGGCTCCAAGGTGATCTCAGGAACTACCCAGGCACTCCAGTTATCTCATGCTAACTGAGTCTCTGAGGTCCTGGAGGGAATTTGAGGGTGAAAGAAAAGAGAACTTGCTGATCTCTGTGAAAGCCCTTTTGACTGTGGATTGTTGCTTCACATATCCCCCTAAAAAGAACCAAGGTATTAGAAATTGTGCAGTAAGGGGCTTGGGATAGCCGCAGGGGGCAGAGATGCCAAGAGGGATACAGGTGGTAAAAGCTTAAGATCCTAGAACAGAAAAGGGCAGAATTCCAGAAGTGGGCAGCCTTCCAGAAGTGATGTACCCAGTATTCCCTTAGTTACTAGTTTATGGACTTCTTTGGCAAGGATGCATTGTAATAAAGTCCCTTTGGAAGAAAATTTGCATGGTCCTAGATAACCGGTCTGGTACTTGACAGAACTACTGCCTGGTTGTTTTTGTTTTGTTCCTTTTGTGCAGGTGTGTTTGTGAAGAGCCACAAATACTGTATCAGTAAGGCTGCTGTTGGAGAGTGTGAAAAGCAACATTCTCAGCCAATGGGAGAGGTCAGAGTGTGCAAGCAGGGACTCTGCGTCATTGACCTGCATGGGCATTTCTGGGTTGTTCCAGAGCCTCACTGATAGTTGATTTTGGTCAGTCAATTCTTTGAGTAGTGAGAGTGGGGTTCCTGGAGCCAGATGATTTGGATCTGAACTCTGGTCCTACCTCTCAGTTCCTGAGTGTTCTCATAGCCTAGGTACTAACCTTTCCGTGCCTCAGTTTCCTTCTATGTGAAGTGAGATTATTGATGGTACCTGCCTCATGGTTATATGGAATGTTGAACATGTTAAAACACAGAGCTTCCCATAAATTTTGGATAATGATGATTGAACTGGTTAATGCATGTATAGCTCCCCTTAAATATTATGTGAAGATGATAATGACAGTCATTAAAATGGCCGTGGCAGTCAGAAGAAAGTGTGTACTCCCTAACCAAGGCCTCTCAGTACCTCACCCCTTTGGCACCCAGTCACCTCCCAGAGGACTAGTCAGCTGTCCCTTTTCTCTTACAACATTGGACCTGAATCATGGCTGACCTTGAATTGTTCTGATTGGCCTTCCCTTCCTTGCCTTGATTGTGGAGACTCAGAATGGGTTGTTCTACTTAAAATCTTAGAGCCATAGGAGAACTAGTGTTCTTCCTATCAGAGAGCTGAGTCTTCTGCACAGGGTTCTTGAATCGAAAGTAAGGTTTTTCCTACAAATGGTGTGGGAAAGAGAATTTAGAGACATTAGGTCTCTGGCATGTATGGCCGGCTTTGCTGATCTAGAGTTTGGCCCCATTAAAGTCAGCAGGTCCCTCGGGATTCTTTTTTTCCTTTGCACATATTTAACCACAGATGTAAGCAGTTTTCAGGTTTGTAAAATCTTGACAGATGTGGGCCCTTGTTTAACTCCTGTCTGTGTCCCTGGTGAGGAACATGCATAGTCAGGCTGGTGTGCAGTGAGTAGGAGCTTGGTGAAGCGGAGGCTGCATGGAAGAGGGAGGGGGAGGCCATGGGCTCCCATTTTGTTCAGAATGTAACCACACTGAGCCACTGGGTGGCTGGAATAGAGAAAGCCATGGGCAGCAGCTGGCATAAAGATGCACACAGCCCTACTAGTTGAGAACTTTTTTCAAAAGACATATTTTGCCAGGGAAAGCTAACAAAAATTTCAAGGCAGATTTAGAGGAATTAAATTATTCTTAGGCATATTGCCTGGTTTCCAGCCATTTAGGGATATGTAAATTTCCGTGTTCTTTAGAGTTCTGTGTCTCATTTGCACAGAGTACATTAGTACTAAAAATGAGATTTGCTAGTTCTACATTTTTGTGTGAATTTATGCAGTGAATATTTGATTCTGGATATATCAAAAGGAAAGTCTGTCTTCAAACATAATACAGTTTATTTTTCTCATATTCTCTGCTAGTTGCTTTAATTTTTTTCTCTGATGACTGAAATTCAAGTAGAGTACTATACCAAATTAATATTCTTGCTACACAGAGATTTCCAGTGTTTGTTTTTGCTTCCTTTAATATGTAACTCTCCTAAGAGTGTTATTGTGTTACAGCTAAGAGGCTTTCACCATGTAAAGTTGAATACCTTACACTTCTGAATGCCAGCATAACAATTAATCTGTGATTAGATTTTGCTTCTTAAGATGCCTACACTGAAGAGTGCCTATAATATTAAACTTCTAAAGAGTTCCACTCCTTAAAATTTATAAAAGCTCTCTTTGATACAGTGCACTGAAATTGTGTGGCTGGTGTTTTTATTACTTTATTGTTCAGCCAGTTTAACTGAAACCTTTAGGTTGCTTAATATTGAGAAACAAATGGGGTACAAAGTGTGTCTGAGTGGAGACTCTTCTGTCAGCCATGCACGCTGACTTTCTAACCCTAAACTTAAGAGAGTCTTCAACTCTTAATTCCTCTGCCTCCAATATGTTTAAAAAAAAAAAAAAAAACAAGGAAATAAACTGATTTCCCATTCCCCTCTCTGCTGCGCTGTCTTCATGGAGTCTCTGTGGCAACCATCTCTACTTCTCTTCAGTTCCTTAACTCTGAAAAGTCAAGTCATTTATATATTTATCTTTAAAGATTTATTTATTTATGCATACAAGCTGGGGTGTAGGCCAGAGGTGTGGGATGGTGAGAGGATTCACCAGAGACACAGTGGGGAGCAGAATAGGTAGATGGACTGACGTACAGAGGCTGGAGAGGTCTGCTGCGCCATGTGGGAAGCTCCCTGGCCCGGAATCAAACTCGTGCTACGGTGGCTCTGGATAGCTTCATAGTTGCACTTAACCCATTGTGCCACCAGGGAGGTCCCTGAAAAGTCAGGTTATTATCCTTACTACTGCTAGACTGGAATCGCATATCCCGAAAGTCTGTAGCAACCTATGATGAACAGAGCCCCAAATTTCTTAGTCTTGCTTCAGTTTTTCCCTTTGGAGACCTTTTCAGGAGGGGAGGCATCATCTTTTCCCACCCGTCCCCTCTTATCCCATTTCCAGGACATCGCATTGCCTCCAAATTTTGATTGTCTCTTCTCAGCTGCATTCATGAAAGCTCAGCATTTGAGCCTTAGAAATTTCAGTATTTTTCCTGTGAATTCCTCAGTTCCATTGAGTTTAGCCTTGCTACCCCTCTTCAATCACAGTCCAGACTTTCAGCCACTCACTAGCCTACAGGAAGCCAGAGGCCTGATGTATTTAAGGTGATGATAAACCCACTTGGTTCTTGGGTGGCTATATTCTTATCACTTTGTGGTCCGCTCATGTATTAGTACGTGTTTTTTGTCACCAGTATCAGGTGTCTGCTCACGTATTAATATGTGTTCATCTAGTCTCCGGTTTTTCACTCCATGGTGGATTTATCTGGAACTATTAGAAGCTATTTCTTTGATCGTACTCAGTCTAGAAGCTTTACACATTGTTTTGGTGAAAGTGTAAGGTGTTCTATGAGAGATATTACAGTTTTTTTTTAATATCCATTAGTTCAGGAGTTGTGTGTGTTTCATTGAATGCTTATACCATTCATGCAGTGGCACAGAAAATGGCCGGCCCCAAGGGCTGGTAAATTTAAAGGGCACCGGCACACAAAGTGTTATCAACACAATATCAGGCACCTTTTGCTGCACTCGCTGCCTTGACCATATTTAAGCATTGGCTGATCCCTTCCGTGATGTCCCCTTCCCCTTCCATAACCTTTGCTGTGGTTCCCCTCTCGTGGCTGCTTGCCCAGACACTGCAGTACACCTTTTACTGCTCTCTTCCCCACTTCTGTGCCTGCACCAGCCCCTCCAACCCACCAAGGTTAGATGGAGATTCTTTTAAGTGCAGCTCTGATCCCTTCTTTGTGCCCTTTCAGTGACTCTTTAGTGTAGACTCAATTTCTCACAAACTCAGCATGTCATACAACCCTTACCTTGCTTTCTAACCACTATCTGAAGCTCCCTCTTTGACTTCAGACAGATTGGACAGCTTGTTCTAGCTCTTCTTAGAATATGATATTGGCTTAATCACCTTTGTACTTCAGATCATGCCACACACTCCCTTCTCTCTTCAGTTTCCTGCAGTTAATGTGGTCTCTCTTGTTTGCACCCCACAGTGTTTGGTCTCTCTCTCTCTTCTGCAACATTTACCTAGTGTTATGGTTCCTGGGGTGCCAGTCTTATCTCTAAGACATTGCCACATGCCCCCCCGCCCCCCCCAGTGTTCTTAGAAGGCAGGGGCTGTCTTACTGATCTTTGCTGTGTATACCATGCCGAGCAATAGTGTGCCCGCCTGTGTAATTCTGCCAAGTTGATTAAGTACTTGTTGAATGGAAGTAGAAATTCAAATCCACACAGATGGCAAAGTGTGATGTTCATTCATAAGTCTTGTTTTTCCCTTGCTAGGTGAAGCTTGTGTGTGGAGTGCAGCAGTAAAATCAGACGACAGATGGACAGTGTGACAAGAGTGTCGGAAAGGATTGGGCCTCGCTGTGAGAATCAGCCTGGAGTCAAAGTGTTGACAAGTTGCTGAAAAGGAAGCCAGTGGGAAGACTGTGGCCCGCGGAGGAAGTGGAGTCCTGACTTCAGTCGCACCATTGATGGAGGACAGGTGGACAGCCGGATGGCCAGTTGCCTCTCCTCTTAAACCTTTGGAGAGCTGTCCTTTGTCCTCTGCTGGACACACACTAGGAATCTTACTCCATCCTCTGAATTCACTTTTCATAGAAACGTAAAGCGAGGCTGCGGCGTGTAACCAGACTCGTCTGGTGCATGGTAACAGATCTGCGAACATGAGTGCCGACGGGTACCAGTACAGAGCGCTATATGATTATAAAAAGGAACGAGAGGAAGATATTGACTTGCACTTGGGTGACATATTGACTGTGAATAAAGGGTCCTTAGTAGCTCTTGGATTCAGCGATGGACAGGAAGCCAGACCTGAAGAAATTGGCTGGTTAAATGGCTATAATGAAACCACAGGGGAGAGAGGGGACTTTCCAGGAACTTATGTAGAATACATTGGAAGGAAAAAAATCTCGCCTCCCACACCAAAGCCCCGGCCACCTCGACCCCTCCCAGTTGCACCAGGGTCTTCAAAAACTGAAGCAGACGGTGAGCAGCAAGGTCAGTATTGATGAGTGATTGCTTAATGATTCCCCACCCCCAACCCCTGCTTTGTTTTTTTAGAGGAAAAATGGTCTTAGGTTTAGTTTGGCATGTGATGCTCTGGGCAGAATTCATTTTGGCCACTTTAATGAAGTTTATATATGTTACGTAAAAGCTTGGTTAATGATTATGTGCCTAGAAATGTGTGCTTATGGGTTAGAGAGTTGTCTTAAAAATGGTTTCTGAGAACCTGTTTAATACACTGTTTAACACACTGTTATTATTTACTTTGAATTCAGTATCTGTTGCACTATTATTGTAATAGATATTAACATATTTAAAGTATCATTTTGGAAAAGAAGAGGGTAAGTCCAGTATATTTAACATTAAGATGATTTGTACGAAAAAATATAGAGAGTAATAAGATGACCACAGAACTCGACAGAAACGAAACCATTGTTTTTATAACCCAGTATCTACATCTTGGTTTCCTCTCCAGAAACTCTGTGGCTGCAGCTGAAACCCAATCCCCCAGTTAGCTTAGCTGGAGAGGGAGTTGTGTCCTTTCATGGACAATGTCATTTGTCACGTTAATGCCAGTGTATGCTTGGCCCTCATGAGAAAAACAAAATCACGGAACACTTTCTTAAATGGAAACCACCTTGATTCAGTAGCCACTCGTCATTTATTGGAGCTGGTCCACACTGGGACTTTGTGCACAGCTGTTCATTGAAGATTCTTCTGCTTCACACGGCACCCAGCTCTTTGCTCAACTTTGCTGTTAATCAGCTTCGCCAATATTCCTCATACTCCTTTCCTCACTAGTAAACCTCAATCAGTATTTTTCTCCTTGTGTAAATCCCCCCCCCCCCCCACCAAGACCAGGCAAGATTTGGAAAGGTGTGTAGAAAAGGTGGGTCCAGCTGTGGTGGGTACATGTTGGGCAGAGCTGATGGGGACATCACCATGTATTTCTACAGAAGATACTGATACCTTCTTTTGTGATGGCTTATTCCTGCACAAATGAATGAGATGACAAGAATATGAAGCAGAATGTAAAGATTAATATAAGCAGAATATTATAGAAGAATATAAAAAATAGCTGCCTTGTAGTGCCTATTTTGTAGACATTTTGTAAAACTCAAAGGCTTTGCTAAAGGTACCTGAAGGGAAGTGCCTTCCCCCCACCTCACCTGCTTTTCTCATATATTTTTGGAGATAAAACATAAAGTTTAACTTTTGGGGGGAGAGAAGAGACTCAAAAACTGATTTAAAAATCTGTGTCTACTGCCTTCACATTTTGTATGCAGTTTTCTTAGGAAGCCCTAGCCTGTGTGTGGAATTCAATTTGCTTATTAGATAATCTTGTGATTATTGGAATTTAAGTCATTTGGAAGCATAAACTGAGTCCCTATTTGTGCTGGTTATACATATCCTCTTGTACACAAGGAAATGAGTTGATTGGAGGTAGGGATCTAGGGATAGGGAAATGAAAATATATGCCTTTCTTTCATAAATAGACTGCTTGATGGGACTGTTTAGATCTTATTTCCAGATCCAGTAGTTGAAGTCATATTAAGGTTATCTAGATTTGAGAGTTACCGTGACTGTAATAGTTTGTAGACAACGTTTATGCCGCTAACTTGAGAGATTACTTATTAATAGGAGTTTATGTCCACCTCCAAACCCTGTTCACACCCACCTCCCCCATTTACCAGAGCACAAGACAATTGGTCCCAGGTTGCAGCTGGTTTTTCATATAGAACATAAAGCAGGAATTCAGCATGGCCTGTTTCGAATTTTTTTAAAGATTTATTTATTTATGCATGAAAGCTGGGGTATAGACCAGAGGAGTGGGGTGGTGAGAGGATTCACCAGAGACAGACTGGGGAGCAGAACAGGCATATCAACCGAAGTACACTGCTGAGGGTGCAGTGGGCGAGGCAGGAGAGGTCTGCACCATGTGGGAATCTCCCTGGCTGGGGATCAAACTCGTGCTGCAGTGGCTCTGGACAGCTTCACAGTGCTGCAGCTTAACCTGTTACGCCACCAGGGAGGCCCTGTTTTAAATTTTGATCAAAATTCTTTCTAAACAGAAAAAGAAAACAATTGCCTGCAATATGTATTTGCTTTCATGGTTTCCCCAGGATTTTTTTTTTTTTTGCATTTTTCACACTGAGCATTTGAGTGACCCTCCGTGGTTGTCACTCCCTATCTAGAAAGCCAAGCTGTAATAAATCACACAAATTGACTACACTGTATAGAGGTCACAGGTGATAGTGACCTGATCCCAAATCACACACTTTTGCTGAACCCTGTGGCCATAACATATCACTGTTACTCACAGACATCATAACTCTGAAAATATTTGCTTCACTCCACAAATTCCTGCCTTTAGGAATTTTGTTTTGTTTCAGGATATGCCTCACCTTTTCTCCTACTAAAGTGAAATTTTGATTAGAAAGGATAGGATTATTGTTTTGATATAATCAGAGGAGCCTTATCACTTATGATCACATAATTTTGTATTCATGTATGAAGTTACCTGTTATAACATGGTTCTCGCTTTCATGACCATGAGTGTTTCTTCTTACTAAATTCTTAACTTTTAAGACACTTCCTGTTAATGATAAATTTAATTATTTTGTTTCCCCAAAAATGTAAAAGAGAAAGGAATGTAAACCTCTTTAACAGTTCCTTTATGCACAGTAAATAGTTATTTGAAAAGGAAATTGACAAGAAGAGAGATCACAGGACTTTTGCTGCTTTGTAGCATGAAGGTTCTGTCCCTCAGCTGGCCTAGCCATTTAGGAATTTATAGGCAAACCCTGAGAAGAAGGATGAGTAGGGAGTTCATGACTCACAGAGGATGCCTGGGTCCTTGGCCCTTGGACCCCCCCTAGCCTCTGTGGAGAGAGGAAAGGAAGACATTCTTGGTTCTTTCCCTACTTTGCTATTTGAAAGGGAAAGATTTGAAATTTCTTTCTGGGAGCGGTGGTGGCTGTTGTAAGTTCAGGGTTACAGATAAGACACTATTTGAAGAAAAGCTTTCTGTGTCATTTATAATTATAGGTCTTGGGATACACAAAGTATATTTGCATCTACATGTTCAGATGCTATCATTAAGGCTTCTGACTTTAGAAATTTTATGACCATATTATACAGTTAAACAAAGCCCTCTCACCTGATTCAAATAGAAGCCATGTAAGTGGAGTGAGCCTTTTTTGTTTATAGCAACTAAGGCAATGTTGATTTTCTAATAAAATTTTCTTTATCATAAAAGTAGAACTCTATATGCTAGAACTGTTTCCTCTTTTTAGCTTGCTTGGCAATAGGTTTGTTGACTTTGTCAGTCTTTTCTGATGAATGCATTTTTGCCTACAATTGGAGAAATTCTGATTAATAAGTACTTCTCCAGTAAATCTGAGATTGGGAACATAAACATTTGAAGTTCACAAATTTAACAACAAATGTTGCCTTATACCTATCTACTAAGTAGCATCCAAAAAAGGGGGAATTTTTGTACTTCTAACAAATAAGAATATCAAGTATATAATGCCATTTACATATCCATGTTTTTCTTAGTAAGAGAAAACAGATGTTAGCAGTACAGCTGGCTATTGCATATATGTGTGTCTTTGTTGCCAGTAAATTTCCATGAGGAAGAACATAAAATTGATTTGAAGACTGAAATAGGAGAAAGGAACTGGTGGGATAGCTAGGAATTAGAAACTTAATTGCATAATGATTATATCTTAACGTTTTGAGGTCTTGATTGAGTTTATAGCCTTTACTAGCTAAACAGTTCTTAGACTTTCAATAAAACTAATCTAAATAGAGGAGGTGAAACTGAACTAAAATTGGGTTTATTTTCATTTCTTGGGTACAGTTTCCCTAAAAGGTCAAGTTTAACAAAATACCATCAGGATATTTTATAAATGTGTTAGTCCTACTTACTAATTTATATAAAGGACCACAGTATTTTGTTTCTACTATGCTAATTCCATGCATGATAGTTAAAATGTTCTGATACAATGTAAGTTTATAAATTAAAGGTAAAAATTAAGCAGCAGACCTTTCTGTTTATTGGGTGTGAGAATTTTCTCCTAGTGACTTACTGCACCTGCTGCATGACTGTCATTTTCAAGAATACTTTCTGTGAGCTGTTTCTTGCTTGATGGTGTTTGCTTTCTACTTGTTCTCAGATGGTGGCATGTATTATGCAGTACCTATCGATTGCTCTGCCCAGTTACAGCTCGGTACATAAAGAAGTTCCAACTGTCAGTTTATTACTATATATTATAAGAGATTGTTTGTAATTTGATCACCAAACCTGATAGCCAAGGTAGTAAAGATGTAGGCATACGTGGAATATATATCTCTGTGATATATTATTTGAGTCAGATACCTACTCTGCTTTGCTTCTGGATTTGCCTTTTTTTGTTTTGTTTTATAATGTGTGTCTTCCTGACACACGATCAGTAAATGTTTTTCCATTCCTACTGATAAGAACTGTTGGAGAAATAAAACCTAAGTTTTATTACCAAAAAGTGAGTTCTCACTAGTAATGCAACCCCCAAAAATGCAACCCAAAAGCCAGAAGGGGGAAAGTCATGAGGAGGGGTCTTAATGTAGTAAAGGAACACGCTAAGAGACTTCAATACAACATATGATTGGAGGGTGAGCCACAGGATTACATGGTATTATTGCTCATGAAAGTGCCTGGTTGGTACCAGATCTGTGCGTATCTATTGAAATACATACTATACTTTATGATTTTAAGGTACATTTACCTGTGCGAGAATTTATGCTTTTCCAGTTCTTGGCATGCTGTCAGCAATTGCTGACATCTAAATCAGTTTAAAACTTCCTGTTTTACACATTGCAGTCACCCATGAGCAATTAAGATATTCATGGACTGCCCGCCTTTTGCTGCAGCTGTGTGGTATGACTAAATTTGTTGACGTGATATGTGCTCAGACTTTCTGGGGATTTGTCTGGTAGTTTTTGGTGTGAAATTTCAAAGGCAGGTAGAAAGTGATGGTTATAACATTTGTCTATTCAAGTTATAAAGGTTTGTTTATTCAGACTGCTTCAAATTTATGTGCTAGATGTATTGAAATATGTACCCAAGAGAAAACGTGTTAGCATAGGCATCAGTCAAGGCTGTGTTATACACCAGCAGGACTGTTGGGTGCTGATCATTACCTTGCAGGCTTGAACCCAAGGAGGAAAACTGCCATACAGACTCACATGCGGCACCACTGCCACAGGGAAAGACAGCCATCATTGTTCCAACTTGCTACTGGCTTATGGAAAATGCAGTTTTCAAAATTACTTAAGGGTGTCAAGATCGTCTACAGTGAACCTGCATTAAACACTGCTAGATTTATTTTCATCCTATTTTTAAAATCTTTCGAATGTTGAAGAATGTTGCTTCTTAATCAGTAAACAGTTCATTTGAAATATTTCTATCTCTGTATATCCTATCTATAGAAACAGTTCAAAATTTGTGTCATTATTTATAATTTCAAAGCATTTTATAGCATTGCTAACATACTGTCTTACCATCTTCATTCAGGTAGCAAACGAGTAAATGTACCACTTTTGAAGGAGACGGATTAGAGGTTAGAGCCAAGTGACTTTATTACTAACTCATATTAAGTATCTGCTAGGTACAAAGGAATGAGATATAATGAATTTCATTAGACCACATCCAAGTCTACATTCAGGTCACTGCCCCACACTTCCCCATGAGTATGTTTACATGTTGAGAATGTCTTTTTAAAAATGTATCTTAATATTTTGCAGATTTTCATCTGCCAAACATTCTGCTAGGCATTTTAGAGCTGTTTTTCATTGATCCTCACAGCCACCCTATACAAAGATGGCATTATAGCTATTTCTTGAACTTAGAAACTAAAGCTCAAATAATTGTGTATGTATCTTTAAAAGGAAGGGGATTCCATAGAGAGAACATTCACAGGTCAGAAGTCCCCCAGCAGTAGTGGGGACCTCAGTGAAAAGTCCTTTGTGAAGTTATCAGTAACTGAAGAAACCAGATTGCATCTGCTTTTTGGGTGGTCTTAAGTATGTTTGTTTTGTCTGTTAAGTTTCATTGGCTAGTGCATTCTTACAGCCACACAACAAATTATCTTTGTTTTACATATGACTTGAAAAACAACATTTTCTTTCGTCTACTAAGTATCTTACAGTATTAAATTACACAGGTACTAATGAGGCCATGAAACTAAGACAAAGTTTTGGGAATGTGTGTATATGTAGTGTTTTTTTTTTTTTAAGATTAAGAAATACACCTTGATCATATAATCAAAAATTATGTACCATTAATAAATAAAATTTTCTTCCATTTCTGTCGTTTTTGAAGAAGTTCAGTATCTACTTTGATGTTTCTCTGAGTTTCAAGTTTTCCTATTTCTGACTTATAGTTATACCATTTGATAAAATTGAAGCACAAACTGATTATCACTTACCTCAAATCCAGAAAGCTGAGGGTATCCAGCGTAAGAGTTACATACTTTGGCATGTGATAGTGGCTGCTTAATCCATATGTTTGAGAAATTGCAACTTGACTCAAATGATTCTGAAGTCTTGAACCTGAATTCTGTCAAAGTTACCAGTAAAGATCTTTCTAAAAGACTGATAAATTACTATATTCCTTTGAAATGTTCAAACTTTTTTTCTTAGGAAAGTTGGCCGGTGCCAAGTTTATAGCATAAACATGTGTTTCTGTTACCTAAATTCCAAGGACAGAGGGTTGATGAAAGTAAGTGAAAAGCACAGGTGAATTTTATGTCTAGGTGTATAAAAGAGCAATATGACATTGAACAGAGAAAACTTCTGACAGGTGGTGAGTGCCAACATAAATTCTTGGATGCTTTTATTTTTGCTTAAGTTTTTATAGCTGAAAAATGGGCTTATTTTAACATTTTCCTCATTTACAAAGGTAGTTCTGACACAGCCTCTTGCAACTTCACACTGGAGTCCCTAAGAAGGTAAAGAAGAGCACTTATACTCTAACTGGTTATAAAACCTAGAACTAGAGGGAGAGATGGCTACTCTAAACTCAACAGAACCAGGTTTAAGACAAAATAGAAGTTTTAACCACCTAGAAGGCCCTGGTCTTCCTAACTCTGCCTATAATTCGCTGGGGGCCTGGGCAGCTGTTGCCAGAATGCTCTCCCCTTCGCCTTTTCTCCTATGTGATAGAAGTATTACAGCACTTTAGTAGAGGCATTAGTCAGAGACTCAGTGTAAAGCCAATGGGACTTTTGGGTGATCCTTGTTATCTTCCAAACCCTGCCCTAAAGAAGAAAACTACCATAGTAACCTCAGACTCAACACATGATATTACTGACTAAGCACATCACAATTATCAGGCAGAGCTGGGAAGGTAGGATTCAGGTTTTCCTGTTACCTCCCGAGAATCCTGCTTTACAAAAGTTAAGTATCAGTGGTGTAGAGATAGATTTGTATTTACTGAGGGCTTGAGGATTATTGGTCCTCCATCATTGAGATCCTCAGAAAGCCAAAGGAGCAAAAACAGGAGATTACATTGCATTGAAATGAAAACCACAGTCACCACTATTCTCACCCTACCAACCAGCTCCAAATCTGAAACCAGTGCCCAAGTGGATCAAAAATAGACTAAGAGCAAACACCAGGTCTGGGCAGATATCTTTTTGTTTACTGATCAGTAAACAGGAAATATATAGTTGAACTAATGGAGGAATTTTGCTCCATAATGGAAGGAGAGACATGTTGAAGATTTGAAGGGAGAGCAGACCTCCAACAGTGGTTTATTACTAAGACAAGATCCTAATGAAAAGAGGGGCAGAAAAATAGATGATTATGAGCTGAAAAGACAATAGGATGGGGTGAGACCATAACAATAATGATTTTAAAGGAATTAAAAATGTGATGGCACATTAAAATATAAATGAGAGGCAGTAGGAAGCAGAATTAATGAGCTGAAAATAAAATTAGTGTCATGCAGGAGAAATTCAGATACAGCTCTTCTAGGACCCAAAGAGAAAAAAAAAAATGAAAAAGATTGCAGACAAATGGGAAATCTAACTTGAGAATTACAAATGTTGATAAATAGGAAATCATATGAAGTGAAAAAGAACAACATAGTAAAATGAGCTTAGATGCATGTGTGCAGATTTGAAAGTGTTCTCCACATTATTCACAAGAAATCAACATAAGGCTACTTCTAAATATATTTTGACAACTTTTGTTAATTAAAGGAATACTAGTCAATAGATGTGGTTAACTACCAAGGAAACAAAATTCGGGCTTCCTTCTCTGACAGGGTAAATGCCAAAAGATAGTAGATTGTTTTCAGTAGAAATTTGAGAAGAAAAGATCAGGGCTCAATAACTTAATGTGTGTTGCTTCCTTATATTTCATGCAGAAAGGCAAATGAATGATATCTGATAAGCCCTCAAGAAACTGTATCAACTCTTGTCACATGGGGGTACTTTTCTTTTTTACACTTTGTAATTAGAAAGGTATAGGTTAAAAAGATGGTTCATTTTGATTAAAGAATAATTACCAGAAGACTAAAACTGTAAGGTGTATATATATATATTTATTTATGTTCAACAGATAAGAATTCTTTGTCAAGTGCTGGAGTAACATTTTATGCATTAACTTCTTTATTCATAAACTCTGTGACACTAGCCTTTTTATTGACCTGTTGTAAAAATAAAGAAATTAAAGCTTAAATGATGACCCAGGGTCTTCCAGCTAATGGAGGAATTAGAATCTGACCCTAGACCACCTGACTGTTGACCTAGTGTTCTTAAGCAGTTGTGCCATACAGCTAATGGGCTTCGGATGGTAATACTTGTGCTGTGTGACACTATTTCTGGATGTGGCCCAGCAGCCAGGAGGGCACCCCTGCACCAAAGGCAGATGGTCCTCTGACTGGCCAGTGACCTATGGAACAACTTGATATTAGAAAATGACTTAAGGGCCTCCCTGGTGGCGCATCGTTTAAGCGCTGCACTGTGGAGCTGTTGCAGCAGCGACAGGAGACCTCTCCTGCCTCGCCCGCTGCTCCCCTCAGCAGTGTATTTCCGTCGATCTGCCTGTTCTGCCTCCTGCTCTGTCTCTGGTGAACCCTCTCGTCGCCCACCTCCCCCTCTGGCCTGTGCCCCAGCTTCTATGCATAAATAAATAAATCTTTAAAAAAAACAAATGACTTAAACAGTGAGATTGTTCCAAACTCAGAAAATAGACCCCCCCCCATCCCCTCCAAAAAAGAAGGGGAAAAAAGCGTACTAAAGAGAATGAAGCATGTTGTGTAAGTTATTCTTTCCAGCAAAAGAACCTCATCTGAACAATAGACTGGGAAGAGACGATTAGTTTTAAAGGACAGTTCCCTCCCTTGGCAAGTTGGAACTGTGGAACTTAAATGGTTAAAATAGTAAGCATCGAGTTAGCCCTCATTTAATGCTGCTTAAATGTTATGTGAATGTGTATTAGTCATATGTATTAAACATGGTATGTTTATAAAATGTATAACATCTGCATATAAACGTTTATATGTAATATTTTTATATCTAATATTGCTCTGTAAACATGTTCGTATAGTATAAAAGGCTATATAGAAGTCACTGTTTAGTTAATTATGCAAAATTGAGTTTGCTGTTTCACTGAAATCAGCCTTTAAGGGTTGAAAGTTAGTGCTCACTTGCTACTTGACTAGCCACCACTGTTTGTAGTTAACTTGTACAGTTATATTGTAACTGTCATTTGTGGTCTAATCTTCCCCTTAGGGTAATCTTGAGAAACCTGGTCAGCTTTAACATTTAGAGGAAGTTTAAACATATTGGAGCATAAAACTCCACAGTTGTTTAGGTTGAAACTGTTTCTTGTCAGATTACATCTATCCAGTTCATTTGTGATCAGAATCACAGAACTTTGTCCCACATTAAGGAAAAGTTTCACAAGATGCACAGAATGTTTACTCGTTTTCTTTGCTAGCTTCCCTGTCAGACTTCTGCCTATTTAAGGACAGTGTGGGCAAATATGTGAATTGTCATCAGTTAACTATTTTATTCCCTTTGCTGCTTTTGGTTAACTCCAACCTAGTTGTTCCTTCCCTTTGATATTTTGAGTAATTTATATTCTTGAACTCTAAAAACGAAAACATTTCTTTTGGGGAAGGGGAGTGAGCTAGTTGTAGTTGAGTTGTGAGACTGACTTTCGCAGTCTCTACAAGAGCGGGAAGGGGTTCATTTCACAATCACCTTTTCCAAAATATAAAACCACTGCCCCTCCCACCTGTCAAGCAGCCCCCACACAGTCCATTTTCTAGAATACGTTTAAAATATGGCCAAGGCTTTTACTTAAAAGTCTCTTGATTCAATGGATTGGCAAATGCTACATTTAATTCACGTTTTGAAATGTTCTAAATCTTAAATCTTAGCAAATATAGTTAGTAATTTTGAGATTATGATGTCTCACATTTAATGTATAATTTCCTAGAAGAAGAAAATGGAGAGTGTGGGGATTAATATTTAGAACGATCAAAGTGTCTTTTTTTTTTAAATAGATGTCTTTTTTTTTTTTAAAGATTTATTTATTTATACATACAAGCTGGAGTACAGGCCAGAGGCTTGGGGCGGCGAGAGAGTTCACCAGAGACAGAGCGGGGAGCAGAACAGGCAGATGAGAAATACACTGATGAGGGGAGCAGCGGGCGAGGCAGGAGAGGTCTGCCGCACCATGTGGGATTCTCCCCTGCCGGGCGTCGAACTCTCATTGCAAGCTGAGCTGCCGACAGCTCCATAGCGCAGCACTCAATCGCTGCGCCACCAGGGAGGCCCATGATCAAAGTGTCTTTAAAAGAAGGGAAGAAAATCATTTGTTTATAGGAGTTGAACATTGTCAATTGGTTTTCACCTTGTCCCAGAAATCCAGCATACAGAGTTGACACTTATTATTTTATGCAAAGGCAGTATAGGTTCTGATGAATTCTGTTATCTTATTCTGGCATTCATTTGTGGGTATGTAGCTAATGATTGCGTGAATTTTTGATTTGCTATAAAGGTATTTTCCATTCTTTCCATTGCTGTTTTTTGTGCATTGCATCTGGGTGCAACATTCCGAAATATATGTCAGATGAAATGTTTTTCCTCTGAGATGAGGTTTGAAACTTTTTCAATACAATTCTTCATTAATATGTTTGCTGGCATGCACTGAACATTTGTTTTATGCCAGACTTCTTGCCGTGTGCCCTATCTGCGTTTTCTCACTCATTCTCCTCTTATAGGTTGGGTTAAAGAGAAAAGAAATTTGCCCAGAAGCAAATGCTAATAAGATGGTAGAGAGCTGACGTCAGGATGTGTGCTTTCTAACATCACACTCTAGGATGCCCTAAGTGAAATAGACCAGAAGAGGGACTTCTAGTAGTACTAACTTCCCCATTGGTCATGTCATATTAAACCAATCACAGATTCTGAAACAAGTATTAAATAATATTAGGAACTTATGACCTATATATTGTAGACTTTTCAATATGCTCTCACATCTCTGTAGTCTTTGCCCATATTCTAGTTGCACTCACACTAATTTAAATCTCTTAAAGATAGACATGTTAAAAATGCTTGCTTGATATATCTGTCACTGTCGTGTATTTGAACCATGTATCAAACTGAAACTTAAATAAGATAGTTTATATATATATTCGTATGAAGTCATTAACTTCCTTCATTTCTTCAGTATGAAAAATAAGCATTGGCCTAATTTCTTTCAGATGAAAGTATCAGTGTTTGCACCTAGAGTTGGACTCCATTGCAGTTCCAGTCTAGAAGCGTGTTTTAATTGGTTTGTTTCATAGAAGTCTAGTCTTACCAGAGCAGAGCAGCTCTCACTGAGAGCAGTTAGGCTAGAATATAGATCAGGTACCAGGAACATTTTCATCTGGGATCAGGTTGAGTCTGGCTTAGGAACACATAGTCAGACTTAGGTTCATATCACAGGTATGATGCAGGAAGCCCAAAGCAAAGTCCTAGTGTGGTTCTGTTAAGTCATCAGGATAGATTCAATGATTTTAATTTGAGCACTACTTCATACCCACAAATGAATGCCAGAATAACATAATTCAAAAGAACCTATAGTGCCTTTGCATAAAATAATAAATATCAACTCTATATGCTGGATTTCTGGGACAAAGTGAAAACCAATCGACAATGTTAAATACTTTAAACAAACTAAGGTCTTGGTGGGAGAGGGGAGGCTCAAAAAGAAAGGTCTTCCTTGGGTATATATGACTCAAATGCCTTCCCAAGCTTGACTGACCCAGGAGATATTATCAAGTACTGTGATGTGGTTTAACCCAGAGATAGATAATTCTTCCCACCTTGAGTGTTAGGGTATTCTCTGTAGCTAGACTGGGGGAAATTCACTCCTGTGAGGTAGGAGATGGTCTGTTGACCAGAAAGCCCAAGGATTTCTCCATTCTGGAGATTTCCTGCTTGAGCTTGCATTCTTTCACATGTAACCCTTATTTTCTGGGTAAATTGGAGAGTGTCTATAGGGAAAGTCCCTGGTTTGGGTTTAGTCGACTTTGCCAGAGAAAACTGGAACGAAGTGGGAATAAAATTTGCTGACCCCCATCTCAGAGGTTAACATTTATGTTTTACATGACTCATTTTAAATTACAGTGCTCTACAGATATAGAAAGAAGCCTTCCTCTTCCCACCCTCCCCCAGATACCACATAATGGAAAAAGCAAGAAATTTCTGCATAAGCAAGGCTGTTTTTTTTTGAACAAAAAGCCATCTCTGATGGGACTTTTTTCCTGCCAGAATTCCCACTGGTCCACAGTTGCGATTTTTACAAAAGGCCACAATAATAGAGGAAGGTCCATTTTGAGGCCTTTGCTTCTGTGTTATGTGAAACATAAGTTGTATTTCTGTTCTTGGTATCAGAAAAAAATGTTACTTTTGATCCTCTCTGATAGGTATGTGGGACTTAGTAGGCCCTCCCACGGTTAATGGGTAATTTTGATTAAGAAAAAATTATTCCACTGCTATGACTTAAGACACATAAAACTTTGAAACATTTTGATGTTCTGTTTCCTGTTTAATAAAAATGTATCCTCTCTTATGAACTCTGACTAGATGATAGGATTTTTCTCAGAAAATTCAGCTCTGGGAATGACCATCCATGGAGGTCGTAACCTAGAACATTTCTGAAGGGAAGTTTCAGTGAACTGAAAGAAGGTGGGGTTTAGGAAGCCAACATTTCTGTTCTACTGCAGCTGTAGCTGAATAAATCACTTCATTTCTGGAATCTGGGTAGCCCCAATAATTTGTAGCAAACATGTCTGCTGAAGTCACTGATGTTAGTTAATGGAATAGAGAGGTAGCCTGGGCCCCAGTAGGAATTTGTACTAATAGTGGTGCCTTTCTTTCCTCCCCAAAAAATATTCATTGAGAAAACACATGTAAATCAACTGGTGAACACGGGCATCACATTGCAGTCTTCCTTTTTCTTTTAGAGTCACTTCAACTTGCTTACCAAAAAGAAGCCACACGGATTGTAGCTCTTAGCCGCCCAGGGCTTTAGCGTGAAGTAAGTGCTCAATTAACTTTGGCAGCCAGGGCAGAAACAAGCAGCTTGAAATCCAGATTCAATAGTTCCCTGTTGAACTATCACGTGGACTAGAGCTACAAGAGTCTATTTAATTGAAACTACATAAAATGGTTCCTTATGCTTCATGGACAATTGAGTAACTTCAGTTTCCTCTTTACTCTTGTTTACTTCCTGCTCTTCTAGAGTGGAGCATTGAGCATTAGGTATTCTGGTCTCTTACAATGGGAAGATTAAACAGCTGTAGTTTAAATTAAAGCACTAATTTGGAGTGTTCTGTGGCTGCATTAATTATATCTCTGCTAAGATTACATTGCTGTGGATTTGACAGATGCACATAAGCAACGATATGGCTTATCCAGGGCAAACCAAAATTCCATTAACCACAGATCCTTGATGATCTTTTATTTATAAACAAAACCTTTTTAAAGTGGATATAATTTGAGTGGATATCTTTCTAGTTAGGTAAAAGAAAAACAATGGAATCTGAGCACAAAGCACAGTTGTAAAGGAGTGTATTTGCATGGAAGCAGGACTGCGTGTTGGAAAACTTGTTTCTTTGATTCAAAGAGACCTAGAGAAAGAAAGCAGGTTATTACCTAGGTGGCTTGTAACGAAGGTCTTTAAGGTTTATGTTTTTTAATTACACCAATAAGTTTACCCATTGGTCTCTGTGAAAACTTTTCTTCTCACTGAATATTTCATGTCGAGTACTAAGTTTAATTTCTGTATACACTGAAGAATTTTTCCTGAACCATAGTTGTAGCTCATTCTGAATATTTTAGTGCTGCTGTTCACCAGATTTAACTGGTCAGGTCCACTGTTAATTTTCACTTTTCTTCTTTCATTTGCTAATAATAATTATAAAATAATGCATGTTTTAAAGACATGCACTTGTTTAAACTCAGAGCTAAGGTGGCAATCTGTAGAACTAGAGGTAATAAATAACAGCTTTAATGGAACATCATGTTAAATTCTATAATATTCTATTGCAAAATCCATCCCAAAGGTTTTATAGACAATTTTTAAGAAACCCAGAGTAGTGTGCAGTTTTCTGAACCTCACTCCATCCCTAGGGTACAAGAAATATTTTTGTTATCAAGGGGACAAAAACTGGGGTGAAGTGACTCACAGTTATTGGATTAAATAGGCATCCAAGTCAACTGTGCTTGGATTGATTGTCTGAGACTCAGCTGCTGTCTTCAAAAGGAAGAAATATATTTCAGCATCTGAAAAGAACATAGTGTGCCATATGTGATGGGTCTTATTAACTAATTCTTGTTTTATAATCAAAAGAGCCTCCTGGTTAGAAGAAAAAATTTAGTGACTTTAGTACTGCAGCAGATCCTTACTATAGTTCATAACTATTTCATTCTAAATGAATATATATGAGAGTGGTTGAATCTCCTGGAAAGTTTAGGCATTCTGATAATTATGCTTTTTTTCTTTTTTAATTCTAAGCTGGTGGAGGTTTGAATATACTGAGGGTTGGGTCCATGTGGAAGATCTGTTTATTACTGATGTATCAGGAGGACCAAAGCAGCTATGCACTTGTTCAACATCATTTTTCATTGTTCTTGCCTCTGTAGAGCACTTGTGAACAGGCTGGGCATCTCCGAGCTTTGAACAATGCCCTTAGCCAACCATTAGTTCTAATTGCTGTGACTAATTTGCTGTGTGACTGAAAGATGGTAATGTACTTAATTTTGGTTTTCTCATCTGTAAAATAGAATTAATGACACTCTACCAAACCAAGAATTTCAAGTCCTAAAAAATTAATTAGAATATAAAATCCCAAATATTTGATGAAATCAAAATACTTGATAACATTCAAAACTAAAATTACATTTGGTGCGCGCACGCATGCGCACACACAGTGTTTCCTAGTCTTAAGTGATGTTTAGACCTGAAGGAAATGAAAGAAATTCGAATTGTTTAGCTACAGGAAATAAAGACCATAGCTGATTTAAACAGTTGAAAATTATATGACGCAGTGTTTTATGGAGAGTCATGATGAACTCTTTTCCAGCATTTTAAAGGGTATCCAAAGAAGAAATGAGGTTAAAGTACAGCAGAAGTCAGTCAGACAGCTAGGGTGTTGATACTAATTCTCTTCAGTTTCAATGGGCAGTGAGTTTGCCAAACAGCCCCAATACCTGTTGCCTCAAACAAAAAGAATACTGGTCTTATGCTTTGTTCTTTTTACCTTTTGAATTTGCGTTTGTGAGTTATTCCTCGAAGACACTTTCTAGTCAACCCTTTATTCTTTAATTTTGTATGCCTTCTGACCTCTACCATTTGTTTGAGAGCCTGTGGGAGGCATTAATGTGCCACTTGAGTGTATTATATACTTCATACCTTTTCTGGAAGGTCACTGTCAAAACCATGCAGGGCAAAAAATTAAGATCTTCATTTTGCTTTGTTCATGTGATATGTTCCTTTTTGAGGAGATTTTCAAGCATTTTTCCTTTACAAAGCCAGAATTACAGTAAATTAATAAATACGGTTATTTTGCTTTTGTGATTACTAACCATTTTTTTCAAATAGCTCATTAATAAAGGAAAAAAAAATGCCAAACCTTGACAAGGAGGAAAAACAATTTTCTGAACTGAATCTTTTGCCTACATAGTTTTAGCAATAAATATTGCCACCTACTGGTTTAAAAAAAAAATCTAAATCTAAAAGACGTTTGCCAGTCTGTCAGGTAGGGGGTTTGAGCAAACAAAATTATTTTGATGGAGCTCTTGGCTGGTGTGTGAAAATGCATGGTCGGATAAGGAAGCCTTCAACTTGTGCTTTCAATTTATCATGCCAACCCTCACTCAGTCGTAACATATTTAGTGAGGGAGAAGGTGTGTTGCTGTCGTGGTCCCTTTTAAAAGTGTATTTTTGAGAGTCTCAGAATGTAATATTAAGTGGATAAATGCATTTTTAATTGAAAAAATGTTGGAGACTTGATTTTGAAAACAACTTTAAAACTGTTGCTAGTTTGGGCTTTCCTTAACTTCTAACTTAGAAATCCAGCACTTCCTGTTCAGCTGAAATGGGACAGGCTTTGTGACATTACCTTTCATGCCCCTGGTGCCAGGATCTGTTTCTTCAGATCACAGGCACTATACAAAGAATTCTGCCCTGAGCTTTATCGTCTCTCCAGAGTCACTGAACAGTCTTAAGATGCATTCAATAAGCCAAAAACTGTTTATTGTTTTTGTGGACAAGTCTCAAAAGCTTAAAAATTAGGAGGATGTTCTTTTAAATAGTTCTTTATCCAATATTTGGATACACAAAATAAATTCAGTTACTGGGAACACATATTTAAATGTAAAACACCAGTATGCCAGTTTTTTATTGTTAATACTCTATCAACCCAAGTCCACCTTGCCTCTGTATCCCCAATATCTGAACGCCCTTCAAATCTTGAGAAAATTATACTTCACATAGATGAGTGTTCTGTCTATGATTGCGTGTGTGTGTGTGTGTGTGTGTGTATGTGTGTGTATAGTCTAACTAACTTACGAATATAAAGTTATCCCGGTCCCTGTAGTCTACCTTTTTTTTTTCTTTTATGTCTGTTCATATTTGGAATTTTAAGCTTTGTTATGTTAGCCATTACCCAAATTATTATTTCATACCCTTTTTTGACATTTTACATATTCATTTGATTAATTCAGCCATTTATTTACTAGATAGTCACCTATTCCCCACTCCTACCCAGCCTCGAGAGCTAAGTAGTCTACAGCTAAAGAAAAAGGTGGTGCAGGAAAATTGGGAGAGCCATGTGTTATTTGCTTTGATTTCTACATCATGTACCTATATATCTGTGAAAAAATGCATATAAACTGTTATAAAGCAACATATTGATGAATTTAAATGAGTATTTAAATAAATAGAGCACAATGAAAGCAAAAACGAAACAGAAGAGTGGTTGGAGTTAGGCCATAATATAGCAAGGAATGTCTTGTGTGTGAAGGAAGTAAAATATATTTATATTTTCCAGCAGATTCCAGTGCATGCCAGGAGTAGACTTGTACTGGTGTTGCTGTATAATTTGAAAATCTGAGATAGAGGGAAAAAGGTAGATTTGTGAATATTGTCAAGGAATTAAGACATGAATATTTTATGTAAGAAAGTTGAAATGCATTGTTATAATCGGTCTGTGTAATTTCCTTCTGTAAGACCTGCCCATTTACCGGTAATGATACCTTCTTTCTCTTCTATTTTTGTCCCTTCCTTTAGGAAAGGAATATATGCTTACTCATTATTTAAATTTCAAAGTCATTTTCCTGTTGCAGTTGGTTTTGTTCTTCCCATCGAAGAGTAGAATTAGGTATACATATAAACTCAGCCCTTTTTGCTTTCTTGAACTATCTAGCTCTAATTCCTATTTTAAAAATTCTATTCTTTCAACCATCAAATCTGTTTGGTGGTATCTCTCCTTGTTCTTTTTGTAGTGTGTTTTTATAGAGCAGCTATGCTGGGCTTTTGAAATGCTACCCAGACAAATTATCTGCCCTGACACTAAATGGTTCTGTCACAGATTCCAGTACTTAAACCCACATGAGCAAAGTAATTAAATTCAAATTCATTTATAAAGAATATTTTATCATATTGAACAATTGGACCTTCTAACTAAACAATTTCTCTAAGTGACATACATTCGTCCAATAGGCCATTTTAGGAATTGTGCTAACCAGCTGCTCCTGTGCCACTATATAAGAACTAACCTCCTATAAAGCTGGATTTTAATAGGTGTTTATAGGCAACACTTACCAAGCATTTCAAATACTTTGTAAATGGCAGCTGCTAAGGGGGAAAAAAAGATTAATACAGATACATTCTCAACCAGGCCACCATTTGAACATTTCATATAAAAGGCAGTTGGTATATTATTTGCTGAGTAAATGAATAAATGGATGAATTCCCATCTCATGCCAGTGACCTTCAGTTCCCCCAGAGAACTGGAGGTGATTCCCTGGATTCTCCCGTTCACAGTCATCTACTAAGTGCTTACTTTCCGCCAAGTCCTGGGCTGCATACATGGGTCACTACATGAATAAGGCATCTCAGCAAAGTCTAAAACACAGTGGAGAAAAGAGAGAGCATGAGCTGAGTGTCCCCCTCTTTAGCTGTGTGTGAGCAGCATACCTTACAGGGAAGGAGGCACCCTCCTTCTGCCCTTTGTTTCTCTGGGGTCTAGGTTGCTGGGGCTCCCCAGATTATATGAGCAGGAGCAGGAACCTCCCACAGGAATCTGGAATCTCAGCGACAGGCCCAGCTCAGGAAGGATCTCATGTGCTGCTCTCTGGCATTCCAGATCTCCTCTGTCCCTGCCTCCCACTGTAATTCCCCCAGCTGTCACCAGCCTTGCCCTGCAATCCTTTGTGAACAGGTTGGGGATAGGATTGCATTATTCTCATTGGTCTTGACTTACTTAGATGTAGAAGCTTCTGTGAGTTGTTTCCATATTTATTTACTAAAATTTACATTACCTATAATGTGCTGAACTCTGCCCATTGCGGTCACTACCAGTATAGTTACTCAAAATTAACTTGCACGAAATACTTTGGTGGTCCAGTCTGGGGACCCATCACCTCTTGTAACATTTCTGGGGAAAATGTGTTTGGAGTTTTGCATACCCACTTACAAGTGAGCTTTGGAAACACAATCCCTATGTATGTTGGAGACTTCCTGTGTTGACATTCAGACCCAGCTCTGTTGGCATGCTTGTATGTCCCAGCCCCTGTGCCCAAAAACAGTGCTGCTTAGTGATCTTGAGTTGATTCTCTTGTCGTTTGTATGGTTAGTTATGAGATTTCAAAACCTGTGTGCCAGGGTGACTGAGCTAAAAGAAACCTAGTTTATATCTAAAAGGTCCTTTTCTATCAAGAGTATGTTCCCCTTTTGTGCATATACAGATTTACCTGGTGCTCCAGCACTTGTTGCCTTTTGACTTAAGGGAGAAGGGAAACGAGGGAAATGATTAATTTCCTGACACAGCCACCAACTCTGAGGTATCAAAGATTTATCTTCAAAATCGATCAGCATGCAGCATGTGACTGCTGCTCCACTCTGAGCTCTCATTTAGGATTCCATTAAAACTATCCTAGGGTTTTTTCCTTTGTTATTGCCAGGGAGGTTGTTGAAGGTACATGATATAGTGGTTATGTTGGCTAACATTCCCTTGGTCATTATGGAAGTTAAAATTCCTGAATTCTAGATTCAGTTTTAAAATAGGCATTTAATACTGTATGGTGGAAATGGCCTCTTGACAGAACCTTTGCAATACATCTCAGCCTTGCCATGCATGAGATGACTGAGGTTCTTGGTTCAGAAGGTGAAAGGTGTAAACTGTTAACAGAGTTGATTTTTCAAGGTTCCTTGTCACCTACAAGAAAGGAGAAAAAGTAATAATTTATATAATGAGGGTATCTTTGTGATTCTCAGAGTTTTTACTGGTTTATTGGAACTCAGGGTACTGGACGTGGTGAGCCCTGAATCAGCGCTTACTGGAAATGCATTAAAGCATGCTTAAGTCACTCTCAAGGTTGGGCTTGGGCTGTGGGGAAAGGGATCTTCCTGGAGACTGACTTTTATCAGTGACCAATTTCTGATGGTAGACCTAGATGCAAAAAGTCAGCAGCTTTTTGTGAGATAAAACTGTAACTCCTTCCTTCTTGCAAGTCTTTAAGCATCTTCATTAATCTGTTCTTCAGACTTTGCAAGTTGTAAATAGGGTCTTTCCACAGAGGAAAGCATACAGTTGACAGCATTGTGAGAGAAGGAGAAAGGAACAAATTAGGTATCACCCAACTCAGATGAGGGGTTCAGCAGGGCTGACACCCGGGTTGTGGGCTGGTGGGGCCTTGACTGTGTGCAGAAGGGAGGACTGACCTTGGAGATGTTCTGCTTGGATCATGAGCTGGGGCTTTGAGAGCACGGCATCAAGTTCACCAGCGGGAACGAGACCAAATTCACGATTTGGTGTCTTAAGATCTTACTGTTAGCATTGCCAAGTGTTTGAGCAATCCCTCACAGCTCCCCACCGAACTGAAGAGCAACGACTTGTGCCACACAAGTCCAGCAGAGATGAAAAGGGGGCGAGCCCCTTGCATTCCCCTCTGGAGTTTATACTAAGACCCACTCGAGTCCTAGACCACTCTTGGCATGCTGTCCCAAACCTGAGGACCAGCAGAATTACAGGCCCAATTTCAAGCTCATTTGAAGAGTGTGCATCTGATGATGGGCAAGCACCTACATGTGTCTTTTATTATTCCATTGCCTTAGGAAACACTGTTTAAATTAGCAGATATACTTATTGAAAGCAAAGCTTGTCACTTGTGAGATTACTAATTTCACCAAAAAAAATAAATAAATAAAATAAAAAAAGGATCAAATGCCCGGGGAGAGGAAGGGAGTATGTAGCATTTTAAAGTGTGGTGAAGCCATCTAGTTAACTAGAAAAAGTAGAATAAAATGTGGTTTCAATTTGTTGTCCTGGGCTCAGGATGATAACTTTTCAATAGTAAATTGGAGAGAGAGAAAGAGAGAGATCTCATTTTCGAAATGCTCGAAGTTATTTAGAAGTTTGAATTTATTTCAGCCCCCACTTCCATACTCTGATAGTAAATTAGTATTTTGCAAGGAACTTGCTGATGATCACAACAAAGGTTTGCATTCCTAGCTCAGAGGTCCCCAGACTTCTTTGTGGAGAGGGACTGCGTGTTATTTCCCCTGAGCTTGAGCTAGGAGGCCGAGCGTGTGGGGAGCAGTAAGCATTAAGCTCTCCAGCACCCAGCCTGTGTCCCAGGCTGCCACCCAGCGGCCGCTCTTACAAGGCGGAAGGGCTCTGAAACCCCGACCTTGTTTGCCTTCTCTCCCCGAGCCTCCATCTGCTGCTCCCAGTGGTTTTGTTTGTTTGTTTTCCCAGATAATACCTGACACAGTATTTGATGGGAAAAATTATATTTCTGGCTTAAGTAATTCATGGTGATTATGAATTTATTTACCATGTCTCTTCTTTTGAGCCATTCTAATTATTGTCTGCAGTGCTGTTTTTCTCTCCAAGTTCGTCATAATAGGCATAGTTTTTCTTTGAATTTTTTTTTCCTTGTCTAAAGAATTAACAGTTGGTGGTATCCTCCTGTTTGTTACAGTTTGAGTTCCCATATATCTTTGGGTGCATGCTTTGAACCATGGTTTCTCAGTTTCAAGTCTGTTTCATGACACTTATCCTACATTTCAGACAAGAATTTATGTGTCCCGTAGGATTCAAGCTGGACTCGGAGAAAGCCAGCTTGCAAATGGAATTATTCTTCTTGTGAAAGGTTCCAGCCCTTTAAACTAGAGTCAGAGAAGCAGAAAACAAAGATTCTTGGGAAGAAACTGGGTTTGTTAGTACTTGGCTAGCAGTTTTTGAAAAGGAAAGAGCACTTCCCCTGGCCACGGGAGCACACTCCCTGTGAAATATTTTAAAAAACTAAACTTAAATTGCTCCTTGGGTCCTTTATTTGACTTTTCAAATAAGTATTTTAAAAAGTATTCAGAATCCTATTTTAAATAAAATGGCAGTTCACTATGTTAGACAAGATACACCTGATAGCAGCTATTAACTGAAAGCAGCTGGGAGTTACAGAGGTGTTTGCAAATATCTACCATGAACAGGGGGTCAGTTAAAATGTGGCATAAATTAGTTCCAGCTGCACACACTTGCTTTATTAGAGTTCTTTATGGTAAATAAAATACAGGCTTCATACATTCTTTGGAGTCATATCCTCTCAGCACTAGACTAAGCAGGTGGAAAGTTTATTTAGTCAAAGGAATGACAATTATAAACTCTTCTATGTCCATTCCAAGAAAGAGCTATTAAATGTCTTCTTTTTATTTTCCCATGGATCCCATTTTTTGATTTTGTATTTTTATAACCTTTCCAGAATCTTGAGTGATTTTTAAATGTTTGCCATTTGGTCATAAATGTGTCAAGTAAACGGGAGCCCACATGAATGTTATATAAATCAGTTGCCCAATCAGTGGGTGGTGAGCAAACTTCTGGTGATAGCTGTGTAAACTCCCTCTCTTCAGGCAGTGTCAGCAGATATAAAGCAAGACCAGGAAAGATTTGTTCCTGAAGAAAGATTCTGCATCCTAATTTAAATGTAAATTGTTTAGCTGTTTGTTTCTTTCTCCCTTTTTTTTTTTCAATCCCCTTCTCCATTCCCCTCTTAAATCAGGATGGAAAATTGGAAAGTTTATTGAAAAGAATTTTGAGTGGGATTTAATACTTGAATAGAACCATAGGGGTTGTCCAGTCCAACTTGGAAAAAAAAAAAAACATCCAGAGGGTGAGTATTATTTAGTGTTTAGGTACTGGCATTTCTTCATAAAGCAGGAAGCACCTCAAGGCATTTTCATTTTAGACCTCTATCCAAAAGGGTTTCTTTACAGAGACTTTGTTTTAGTGAAGTCTTCAATTTAAAAAATGACCCATTGTCAGGAATTTAAGGACAGAGTTATGGTTTGTTGCCAAAATATGGTTTAAGTGATTCTTTCCTTGGAGCAGGCCCAAATGGACTGATAAGTGTTTTAATTACCATTTGCAACTTTTTATAATTTTAATGTGACTTAAAGACATCCTTGGAAGTGCTTAACTACAGTTCATACCCATAATCATGTTTCCGTCAGGTTTTATAATTTGTATAGTACAGAGGAGTTGATTGTCTAACTAGAATCTATTTTTTTTCAACAAGGCAAATGAAGCAGTATCTTAAATTAAATCAGGGTTTCCTGAGGTTCCGGAATCTTCTTCCTAAATTTTCCACTGGGTGACCTCCAAATCCTTCTCTTGCCTTTGTCCCTAGTTGACATGAGTCGGGGTTTGTACAGCGAATGGACGCGCTGTTGCTCTGAGGCTGCACTTACTGGGGAGAGAAATCCTTCAAGGGAAATAAATCTGGAATGGCCTGGAACATTAGTCATTGGGTTGCTCCAGAAGCTTTTTAGAGCTTAAACTTCTGAGATTTCTAAATGGGTGATGAAATTTAACAGCATTTTAATTTTCTACAATTACCAAAAGAGAATTGTTTCAGCTCCTGGTTTGCAAAGTACTCACTTTCCAGTTCTCTTGAAATTTTTGTCAGATAATGATTCTTCCATGCCACGGATGTAGAAGGAATAACCCACTCTTGGTGATAAAGGGAAGTTAGTGTTGTAAAGGAACAAATGGTGAATTCAGGGCTTTCCTGGAGTCTTTGGAGGTATTCATTCTTAACCAAGCTATATTCAAATAGCATCTTTATCTGGGTTAACCTCTGATTCAACCTCACCAGCCTCTCCAGCAATGGGATAAACAAATGTCACTTGTTAGCCTCTCCTTCAAGACCCTTATGGAACAAGCGTTAATGTGAAGCTATGCTTCATGAAATAGTGGATGGGGGCAGTGGGTTAGCGATTTTACAAAGATAATGGGAGCGGAGCAAAATGCTTGAGCTTGGTTATGATGAACTGTTACCTTCATTTTGATTCTCAGCCTTCTTATGTTCATGATTTTCTTACAGTTTTCCAGCCTGACTCTTCCTTGCTGCTCATCTTATAACTTGGTAGGGAATTAGAGGCAAAAGTGAAATGTACTGGCTGTCAGTGTGAAACAGCCTCTCGCGCGCTAGTATTGGGATGAGTTATCAATAGCTCTTGTAATAGATTATATGCACACTCGCAAGCATTCCTATGTCAGTTGGAAGATTATTTATGCTTTGCAGAATCCTTAAGAAGTGGTGATTGTTGGATTGTTTGGGTCTGCAAGGCATTTCACATTAAAATGTTGATAACACCTTCAAAAACCACAAAGACATGGGCTTTGCAGACTTGGTAACTGAGTGTCTTTGTGGTATGGTTTTATTTTTTTCCTAAAGCACCTGGTTACAAGTAGTGGGACACTGAATTCATAGAGGTGGATTCATAAAAATCTTCAAAATCAAGTATCTGTTTATTCAAAACAGCTCATTGTTCAGAGCAACTTTGATGGCCCCCAAATGATGCTTTTCTGTTTGTTAATGAAAACAGTCTGGACTTATTAACCCAGTCTTTTTCCTTCTTGTCCACACCCCTCTGCTTGTCTCCTTAACTAGATTTTTTTCCTCCTTTGAGAATTGAAACGAAAAAAAGAGGCATTTTGTAATCTTTTAAGTGCTACAGAAAGTATTATTGTTACACTTCTTAATTTTACTGTTGTTGTGTGAAGTTCATGTTGAAATACTAACGGTGAGCATAATTGGCAGGATTATCTGGTGTCAGCTTTGCAAAACCCATCATTGACCAAAGCGTTTTAATAATATTTAGTCTGATTCTAATGATTTCTTTCCTTGCAAAGTACTAAAGAACCATATATATTGGTGTTATGTTTTCAATGAAGATTGTGTCTGGAATTCTATACTCAGAAGAATTTGGCTTGGGACCTAGTTAAGGTCAGCCGTCCCACTCTGATGTGATAACAGAAAGCTTTGGTCATTTCCATTTCAGTGTGATTGAGTTTATCAGATCCTTCCCTAAGAGGTTGGAGTTTGAGCGGGGGAGACCAGAGAGATCCATGGGGCACTAAGGAGTTTCATGATTAGGAACGAGGATTAGAAATGGGACAGTGGAGGAAGAAAAATGTTGCCAAGTTGGGAAAGGGCTGTGGAAAGGAAAATGTAGGTGTTCAAGAGAAGTCATATTTTTCAGGTTTGCCTAGGCCTTGCCCTCTTGAAAGTCAGTGCATTCACCTGGCCAGTTTTAGCTCAGTGATCCAGAGTGTAGAGGGCAGTGTTGCCTTAGTACTTGTCTCTGTGTGTGTGTGTGTGTGTGTGTGTGTGTGTGTGTGTGTGTTGCGGGGGGGGGGGGTTGTCCTTCTCTCCAGTCTAATGTTTCTCCTTAGACCAAGAACTTTTGAACATTTGGGGAAGAAATGAATCCCTTTATAAATTCATTTAGTGAACAGATAATCATTGATCCCGTCCTCTGTGTCCTGGTATGATGAGATTTGGACAGATCCAATGAGTGACATCCCAAAACTTATATTCTCTTGGCAGTCTTGAACCTCCTTCTCAAAATATTGGTTATGTTGGTGGAGATTTGTCTTTCCTAGCTTTTCAGTGCGGGCAGTGTAGACATTACTTTACGGCCCACACAGTTCCTCCTGAGAGCCAGTTTCCTGGGTAGCGTTGACCTGTGTAGTCAAACCCCCAAACCATTAAAACTGATACCTTGAAAACCACACTAACTTGCAAAACTATCAGGTCTCAAGGGACAAGCTCTTTCAAACCTCTCCTTAGAGATTCAGGTCCGGTGACCCCCACCTTCCGACTTAGGCTTCCCCCAGATACCACAGAGTCCAGAGGTCTGAGAGCACTACCTGCAAATCTGTTTTTGTCTTGTAACCTTCCCTCAATAATAACTTTTGTTTTGGTACCTTTTAGCTATTCATGATATCATGTATTCTGAGCTGGGGATTATTTGTCCAGTTTCTGCCACCCATAAAACATTTTAAACGGGAGGGAAGCAGCTTGCCTTTTTTCAAAGGAAGTGGTTTCTCTCCTGACTTCAAGCTGGAAGCAGATATTTGAGCTGCGAAACTCATTTCTTGCCTCAAAGTGTCAGTGAAGAGCTGGGTTTCTGCTTTTCATTCAGTGTACTTGGGAAGGGAAGGGGCAGTGACAGCACATGCTCTCACGGACTCGCCGCGTCCTTGTCCACAGTCCCGGGTCATCTGCCAATTTAGCAGAAGCTTGAAACCCAGAAAGTACTCCTTAATGTCACCAACACAGTTGAGGAATAATTTCCAAGTTCTTACAAGAATGAATTCATTAAGTTGCATGTTTTGGAAAGAGGACTGTATTAGAGACTTCGAATCAAAGGATGCTGGGTTATAAAAATATAAAATATTTTATAAGACTATCCATCCTCCATTGGACCATCTTATCAGGAAAAAAGAAAGATAGCCTGCCTCTGCCTCTATTAGTCAGTAGACATTTCCACCTCCTTCCCTTTTATTTTAAATTCTAGTCATTTGTCTTATAGCCAATACTGGGCATGTAAACAATCACTAATTTTATAAATGAAATTATTGCAGCTCATATTGTCAAGATGTGAACCTAAGCAGACCTTAGATGTTCCAACTTAATAGCCGGACTGTGGCAGCCTTTCCCTGATAATGGAACCTTCTGGCAGCTGTAGTCAGCAGACTGTCTCTAGCAGGAGGTGTGCAGGCACATTTCATGCTCATTTTAAGGGTAGCCAGTAGCAGATGGAGGACCATCAGCCGAAACCATTTCACTAACGATGGCATTTCTGAATAACCACCTTCAGAATGCTTAATGTCCTGACCCTACTTGAGGCACTGTGACAGACACCAGGATACCTGCTTCCTAGTATTCCAGCATGTTCTCAGTGGTGCCCCCAGTTTCCCATCAACCAGGCTAAAGTGTCTTTACAGTAGGGCCAAGCTGATTGTCCTCGTTACATGCTAGATATAAAAGAATACAAAACTCTTATCTGACCCTCTTGGGATATAAGGAATATGGTTCTTTTTGTATCTATTTTTAAGTTTTGATTTCAAAGCTAATTCATACTCCAGATAACCAGAATCACACTGAGCATAATTCAGTACTGTCGTCTACAGCTGTGCTGCAGGGTCCCTGTCACAAGTTCCATGTCTCTGGGTCCATGTCACAATCACATCAAGCCGTTAAAACATGACTGGTCCAAACTGAGATGAGCTCTGAGTGTTTAAAAAAAAAAAAATGAAAAAGGGAAACCTCAGTGATAATTTTCACATTGATCACACGTTGAAATGATAATATTTTGGGTAGATATAGCTTAACAAAATATTGTTTTCACCTCTTTCTTTTTACTGGTAACATGGCATCTAGAAAATCTGAAAATATATATGTGGCTTACATATGGGCCTTAGTACAAAGCACTCAAAGTCATTCTTCCTCTGAACTTCTGGTATAAACTCTTAGTGATTATTTCATATATTCTCGGGGTTTTCTTTTCATATCCATCTGTGTCTCTTCTTCTAAAATGAATGAGGACTGGATGGAAGACAGGATCATGGACAAGGCTGGTCTCACCCTGTGGTTTTCATGCAGGGCGGGTTGGTGTAACCACGACTGGGAAGTCGTGCTCTCAATTTGTGTGCTTAGGTCAGAGATGCACAACATCTTTAGAATATCACAGAATTAGAAAAACACAGTAAATAGAGCAACTGGCCAATCCAGGGGTAGCTTTTGAGCTCTCTTCTTTTTAGGTCTGTTTTTAACTAGAATGCTTACTTTGTTAGCTAACTTTGTCTAACTTTGTTGGCTCTTGGAAGTCCAAGTCTCCAGAACGATATTCTGGGACTGCACCAATAAAAGATGCAGTCCTGAAGGAGATTTTGCCTGAAGAATCCAATGGAATGACACTCAGTTAATACATAAGGATTTCTTGAAGGGAGCTGCCTTTAGGTCCTCTAAAGTAGATAATCATCAATACTAGCCATTAGTAGTTGTAGCATCTTGGTAGTGAGAACCCAAATATTAAGGATATTAAATATTAAGTATATAATTTCTGATCCTATATGCTTGGGGATTTCCCCTGTTACTATATTTTTGAGATTGTTCTCTTTTCCTAATAACTGGTTGCCAGATCCCCTCAAAGGGGATGGATACAGTTACAGACCTCTTGGGTTTAGGGGATAGAGCAGTTTCCTCTGAGTATGATGACCTCTGATTGACCCCTTTACCCATTTTATCGCTGACCTTTATATTCATTGACTGCACAGATCATGAGCTAACTTTGCTTGGGCCCTCCCATTTGTCTCTAGAGCCCAGTATGAACTGTTCAGAAATAGCAAAATGTTGAAAGGGACTGTCCATAAACAACTTAAATCAGAAAATCAAAAGATGGAGTATAGGAGGAAGAACCTCCCTTAGGAGAAACCAAAGGCATAGTGCACAGAGAAAGGCCCTTGGATCCAGACGGGTATGGGTTGTTGTCTCTGTTCCTCCAAGCACTAGTCATAGGATCTTGTGTGGTCATCTAACCTCTGAGTCTTTCCCACATAGAAAATAAGGCCGCACTTCCTGCGACTGTCACCCTGACTCCAGGAAATGACCTAAGTGACCAGCAGTCTCAGGCCAGTGACTGAGTAACCCCTGTCCCCCCTCCCTGGGCCTGCCTGACTTCTGTTGCTCTCAATTTACTGAATTTCTACCCTCCCCCCAATCAAGACATATAGAAACCAAGTTAAAGTTTCCTTTCTCATTTGTAGCTGTCACAACTTGGAAAGACATTTACCTCCAACTAGCATGTAGTCAGTTGTCTTCTGACACATACAGGAATTAGAGAAGTATTTCAGTGTTTTTGAATTTAGTGTTCATTCTGGAAAAGTAAAGTGAAGGTTTATGTCTCACTCGAAAACATTCCTTCAAAAAGGCTTCCTTTCCCCTGTTAGAAATTATAGGTTAAAGTTGCCCAATAGAACAGAATCAAATTTTGCCAGTTTTCCATTTAATAAATTCGTTTAATTTACACCCCCACTCCCCACGGTAGTTGAAGTGATTGGTACTAGCTCCAGCCATCCCCCAGGTGCTGCTGTGATTTTTACCACTTTTTGCAACAGCGTGGTAGCTAAAGAGAACATAGAGTATTCTCAGTGTAACTCAGTAATTTTTATATTGGCCATATGACCTCTTGACTTCTACTTTCAAATCATGGAATTTTAAGAACTGGAAATTCTTCCCCTTCTTAGGTAAACCATACCACTGAACTGGTATGAAGTGAAACCCTGGAAATATTAAATATTTTCCCCAAAATTCCTCAACTTGTTGTTTGATAGACTTAGAACTCATTATCCTCACCCACTGCTAATTATTTTTCTACTACACATTAACTTTTCAATTGTTTTTCATATGATACAGCATCAAGCATGCCTAAGGGAGGCATTTAATAGTACTATTTTTCTTAAAGCCAGAGTCACAGAAAGGATGCAATTGTGCCATAAACCCTTTTTCAGTTTTTCCAATAGAGTACACTAAATGACCCTAAAAATATTTTATGGGCTAACATGAATGACTTCCAAAGGCTAATGCAAAAAGTGACCAACAGGGGGAAACCTAATACAACCTTTTGGATGGAATTGCTTAATTTCTAGCCCCTTTTAAAAATTACCCATGCTCCTATTGAAGCCAGCAAAAAACATCTGTTGTTTTATTTATAGCCACAATTTCTAAGAAGCATATTCTATAGCAGATGAAAAAGTAGTTGACAGCTCATAATTCATAAAGTTACTGAGGCCTAATCTGATAGAACAAAATGTACAAAACTCCCTCCCGTGGTTCGGGTCCTATCACTTCCCTTTCAACTGAAGACAGAAGTGGCGCAATGGAGAAGTGGAGCAGAGGCGGTTATGCTTGTTAAGAAAGCAGCACTGAGCTGGGAATGCAGAAAGGAATACCCTGTGCTGATCCCTGATTGCTCTCCCCTCGCTGCCCAGCGGCCTGAGCCCACTGGGTACTTTTTCATTAACAACATCACAGGTATTTCCATGTCAGAAAGCCAACATTTCCTTTACCAGTCCCACTTTCAGCTGGGTGGTTTTAGCAGTGTGCTATCTACAGCCTGTTGCTGGCCTATTTTCTATCAAGAATCCAAAGCGTTGATTAAATTTGCTGAGTGAATAGTTCTATATCTGGATCAGGCTTAATTTTGACTTCACTCCTTTTCTTTCACCAGTTAACTCTAGTTTATTTGCCAAGGCCACTTTTTCCCTGCTGACTTTTAAGCAATTATAAAAGTACACGCGCCAAACTTAAAAATACACCACCTATCTGTATTTTCTAGCTTCTTTAAGCATCTTTTGGGGAACATGGTCAGACTTCTTTTTATAATTAGGGTATATTTTACATTTTGCTTCTTTTCTGTCTGTAAGACCTTCTGTGGATCACAGTTTAAACAAAGTAAAAGGTAGATTGGCACATATAAGGCTGTGTAGCATAGTGCTATTTATCACCCTGGACTTTTCCAAGAATGTAGTGATATGATCCAACTTCTGCTCTGATTGATACATCTAAAATGATCCTTGAAAAGAAAATCACAACCAGAGTAAGTCCAGGAATTTATTTATTACATTTCACTAATGATCATAATATATTGTGAGATAGAAGTTTATTAGCACCCCAGAATTAACCATATTTGACAAGGGAGTGAAAGTCTGTTGCCTCATTTTTTAAAAACTGATTCCTCACACAGTTATGAAGGGCTATGTTTACCTTTATCTTAAAATTGCTATCCTTTGGTATATAGGTATGGCTTAGTTTTTTATCAGTGATCATTTTGAAACAAATTTTAATTCAAAAATACTCACTACATACTTACGTAGTTTTATTTCAGAACTGATAGAAAATATTGAAGAGAAAATTCCCTAGCTCCTTGTCTGTCTTGCCTTTATTTTTTCTTCCTAATCATACAGGCAGTCCATGTTTTTCTTTTTCTCGCCCTCTCCAATCACAAACACCTTAATTCCCTTCATATACTGATTAAGCACATCTCATTTAATACTTCATTTGGAATCCTTTAAAATATAAATGATAAAATTTATGTATTTATATGTGTTTATATTTATCAGTTATTTGCTGGGCTTTTTTCCCCCACCTAATGATAATTAACCTGAACAGTCTTACTTGTACCTTGCTAAAACTGATAAGTTAGCCAGTTATATTTAGCTGAACAAAACCCGTTACAGCCTTGGGGAAGAATGTGCTTAGTTTAGCCTTATGAGAAAATATTTAATAAATGCTGTCCTGAAAATATGTAGCCTGGCTGAGTGGACTGGCAAGGGTTCAGTCCTGATAAAGCAGAGGTGGTGGGGAGAAGCCGGCCCACCCGTCCAAGCTCAAGTTGAAAAGCTGCACCTCTTGTCACTAAGACTTGTAACCGTGGATGTCTCCTGTTGGAAAAGTACTTTACCATCAGTATCTTGCAAAGATTTTTCAACCTTGACTCCTGGCTTTCTGCCTCTGGCATGGCGTCATGCAGGGCTCTGCCTCACGAGGCACCGAGCATCCCAGAGTGGTTCTGACTGGCTTCGAGGTCAGTCTGTTCTTTAAAACCCTGGCTTTGCCATTCAAGCTGGCGGGACTTTGGACAACTTGCTTAATTAACTCTTAGCCTCAGTTTTCTCATCTGTAAAACAGGAATTACAACAGCTTTCACTTGGTTGTACAGAAGAAATGAGAGAGCAGTTTCTGGCACTAAGTGTTGAATATGTAGGAGCTGTCAGAAGTAACAGTAGTCACTTGTTAGCATAGCCTCTACCACTGACCCTCTGTCTTGATTTCTGATCAGGTACCATGTCAGATTTAATTGTATTGGACAGCTCCCCCATCCCAGGCACCCACGACATCTTCCTGAAATAGGTTTGGCTGTGGAAGCCACGTGATCTGGTATGAGACCAGCCAGTGGAGCCCTGGACATTGGGTTAACACTTATCAGTATGACCGTTATTGTTGGGACTCTGTTTCCCACAATGATTTGGATTTATTCTGTGTCTGGTGGGCTCATCCTCAGTCCTTGCTGTGTGGTTCAAGGACTGTGGTTCTGGGAGCATGTTGTAAGTACAGAATCCCAAACTCCAGCCCAACCTACTGATTCACATTAAAGTGGAAGAAGCATTCCCCTAAACTGCTGCCCTTGCGGATATTCTGACACAGAGGATGTGTGTACTGAGTACCTAGAGAATCTGTGTTTGATGATGATTTTTCTAGACACGAAGTTTATTTCCACTCTGGGTGTGGTGTCCATGTATTAGGCAGCTCTGGCTGCTGTGACAAAATATCATGAAGTGACCGAAACAAATTTGTTTCTCGGGTTCAGATGTCTCCAAGTCTAAGATCCAGATGCCAGCGTGGCTGGAGTCCTGTGAGGACTCTCTTCTGACCTGCCTTCTGTTGTTCTCACGTGGCAGGGGGGGAGCTCTTCGGTGTCTCTGCTTATGTGGATACTGCTCCTGTAATGATGGCCCCATCTTCATGATGTCTGTCATTCAAACCTGATTATCTCCAAATATCCCATAGCCAAATACTATCACACTGGGAGTTGAGCCCCCAACATAAAGATTTGGAATATGGGACTGAATTAGCAGTTCACTCCACAGCAATTGATTTCTGCAGCTTACTTTGAAATGCATTCAAAATTAAAAGAAAAAAGATAGATGGGTGGATAGATATGTTATGAGACAAATTTAGTGAAATGTTAATTATAAAATCTAGAATGAGGATTTATGGGCATACTGTATAGTTCTTTCAGCTTTGGGATATGTTTAAAACAACAGGGGAAAAATGCTGCTCTCCGTAGTTTTCAGAATGGAATCTGGTGATTCTTTCTCCTCTGATTTCCATCCAGGTTTTCTCCAAATTGCCTGTTCTGCTTAGCTGGACACATTTGCCTCCTTGGCAGTTCCTGGCTCTGTTTGCACTCTCCTTGGTCAGCAGTGTCCTGCTTCTGTGCTGCTAGTGAAGTTCCAGGCTGGATGAAAATGCTGCTTTCTGGTTTCTAGTTTCACCAGTAACAACTTTCTTACCAGTTCCTCTCTTGCCTCTGCCCTTCCTGATCAGGGAACCTTTCAGTGCTTGTAAGATCGGGGCTGCTTACGCTGCATTTACACTTTACTATTTTAAAGTATTTCCAAAATGACATTTGATATGTTTGACTGTGAAATCTGTAGTCAGACGTGAACAGGAGGAATGAGTGCTCCATAGTTTGCCATAAGCTATGAGGGTGACACCGTGTCCCTATCTTCCCCTTGTTATTAACAGGGGCTCCATTGCTTTCTCCTCATGATCTCATTTACCTGCATTTCAAAATATTTTATAGCGAGAGACAAAGTACTGACTTGCTTATTTGGGGGAAATTGCAGAAACTGGCAATATCAGTTTAACTGTACTTGAACACAGTAGATGGTGTAGCTACCCACTTGTGGTTCATGCACCAAATATCGGTCTGTCACCTTACACCCCTCACACAGTTACCCTTTAAGATGGGGAGCCTTGGCAGGAAATCTGTACTTCTGGGGGAAACATGTCCAGGTTAAACTTAGGGGCACTAATTACAAGCCTTGTGGCCTTGGCCAAGTCTACTTCCAAGCCTTTCAATCGGCGGTAATAAGGACAATATGTCTTTGAACTGTGATGAAAATCTCTAAAATATTTAGTGTGGCATTTTCCCTTCTTTCTTCTATCCTTTTTGAGGCCTCTTGGTCATACTCCATGTGAAATCATTCTGAGCCAACAGACCAAAAGAACATTTCCCTTATAAATCTTTAGCCTCTGAAATCCTGTAGACTCAACTCTAAAGGTTTTTCCTGGTGGGAGGAAGTGGAGTCCTTTTATTCCCCATTTTAATTTACATTATAAATTGTGGTCTTTAAATCAAACTCTTAATTTATGCGCTGAGAATCACAGTTAGGCTAGCTTGTCAAAGATTCAGTGTAATCCTGCATTTCAGTTGTCTTTTAACCTGGAGGCTTTAGCTAAGGCCATCAAGAAGCATAGTGATCCTGTATTTAATGGGATCGTTGCTTACTGTTTCCTACACCAGTCTATTGTCTAGCTAGAAAATTAAACCGGTAGAGGATCTCGGGTCCCTTGCTTTTGTTTTTAAATTGTGGACCAGAAAAGATGAGTGGGAGAAGATAGAGATATTAAAGATAGGTTAGGGGTGTTGAAAGATTTACAAGCTTCTGCTTAAATCTGTTGACAACTCTTTTAATTCTCTGCACTAGTTATTTCTGAAAATAATGTAGTTATGTCTGCAGATTCATTTTCATATCTGCTCTTCCTACTTCCATTTTCAGTTACCCATACTTTTTTCCCAAAAAAATTGCACCAAGTTCAATAGCGATACAACTTCATTTTCTCTTGCATTCAATGAAGTAAATGAGGCAAATAGATTAGTATGGTAGTCCTTATAGAGGGAAAGAGCATTATGTTGAAAATAATGTGATATGTTAGATATGATTTTTGAAAAGGTTATGTGTTTATAAAGAGAGTGCAAGGCAAAATGTTGGTGCCTCCCCTGTCAAATACACTTCCATTTTGTCACCTTAAGAAAGTATTGAGAATTCTATCTTAATTGTAATGGTTTCTTATCTTAAACTTCGACATTGAATTAGGTATTTAAAAAAGTCTACTCACAAGAATAATAATAAAAATGATTGTATGAATAATTCTAAATTACTAACATCTACCCATTTGTGCTTTCTGTAGTCTGAGCACTGTGTCTCTACCATGCTCGTTTATATTATTCATTTAATTCTTACTATATTCATAATAATTCCCATTTTACAGACAAAACGGGAGTCAAGTTAATTAACATGCCCAAGATTACACTCAGTAAGTGGTAAAACCAGCATTAAAATGAAGGCAGGCATTTTGGATTTAAACCTTTTTCTTTTTAAAATTATTATTACTTGACTGCAGACTAGACAGGTATGTTCCAAAGTTACGAAACCCATAATTTGGGAGGGGGGGGATCGCTTTGTTTTTAGTCTTTTTAGCTATATCATCTCCTCACATTTTTAAGGTTTTTGACCATACAGCTTAAGTTTAGCAACTCAGAGTCTGAACCTTTATAGGTATAAAGTATGAACATGCTTATAAGGTTTATTTAAGCAAAGTATTGGAATTTGTTAAATTTTTGCCCACGAGCATGAATATTTTTCACTTGAAATAATGAGAGATTGTTTCAGACAAAAATAAAGCTTTGATTCAGCAACAGCGAATAGACAAACATCTTGATTTAATATTTATTCAAACTTTGCATGTATGCTTTCTTTTCTGTGTATTTGGATTACATTTTAAAAGGTAAGTGGCAGTTTTTCATCCACTTCTAAGCTGCTCCCATCAATAATGAAACACTTGGCTTGTGCAGTCACTGGAGCTCCAGAATTTCAGCTTTAACTTTCCACTTGCCCCTGCCAGGCACTAATTCTAAAATATCCGCACCCCCCCCTCCCACTTTTTTTTTTAATGGAGAACGTCTCCAAAAGGTGCAGCTGTGTGCTGGTTTCATCTTGCACTTTGCAGCAGAACTGGCACCATTACAGCAAGGAATGCCACCGTCTCCCACACACTGCTGATGCCCGGGGACTGTGCAGGCCTGTCCATGCTAGTGGTTTGGGAAAAGTCTGAGTTTGGAGAGACGACTTTCTTCTCTTCCTTCCCTGGTGATTGGTTGTCACCAGGGCAAAGAGGAGAAAATAGAATAGTGGAAACTGCAGCATCTGATGTGTCATCAAAAATTCTTGCTACAACTGGAGCTACCGGATCTAGTCAGTGTTGAAGATTGATTCCTCTTTTCTTATGAAACAATGCCTGTGCTGGCTTCTCCCACTTTTAGACCCTTCCACTGTTACTCCTTTTCTCCTCTCTCCTTAAGTAATACTGATTCCTTTTGATGAAAAATGATTCAGCTAAATGAAAAACTGGTGTTGGATTGTAGTAGAGGAATCTACAGATTTACCCAGATTCTAAAGAGTGAATGGACCTGGTTCTCCAAACTTAGACACTGGCTACAGCAGGATTCAAAAGCCAAAAATCCTCATTCAGGTATAAAAATGTATCTGGAAAATGAAATCTGATAGAACTTACATGTATGTAAACTTTATGAAGATTCTGCCCTCTTAGTTTGTAATTTATTTGGTAGCCTCCACAGATCATCTCTGTATTTTATATTTTTATTTTTTAGTTCTGTTATATTTTGTCTTTAGAGCTCTGTGATGTGGTACCAAATCATAGAGTTTACAAAGAATAACTTATCAAATTTCATAATTCCTAACAGTTGGCATTTCCTGTTAGAATTCCTTAAAATGGAGCCTAATGGAAAAACAAATGTTAACCTTGTGTATTCAAAAAAAAAAGGAAAAGGAAAGGAGTAGTTGATTTTAGTATTGTTGCAGTTGTTAACATTCTACTTGGGATAGTTTTTAGACTTTCACTGTTAATTGATCTTGTTGCCCAGAAGTAGAAGATGTGAATTTTAAAAACTTCTTGGGTAGAGTACCCACCTTCCCTATGTTTACATACTTTAAAGGGGAAATGGATTCAATCACAGACATTGTACTAGGGAATAGGAAATCCTTGAATTGTTCTTTCTTTTTTAAAAAAGCCATCTCTCCTTGTAAAACTTACCTTTTAAAACCTCATTGCAAAACGTTGGTTGGTTGTGATGATTCATACATTTGGGCATGAAGACTTTTTTCCAATATTATTTAGTGGAAAATGCAGTCAATATGTTACAAAAGGAGCACCTGTACTTCCTACTAATGACCAGGTTTTTTTCTTCTTGAGTGGTCTGCCTAAAGTGTTTGAAAAAGTTCTCTTGTTGCAAATACTTGGTAGCTATTACAAGACTTTTTAGAAACACCATGTAACATTTGTATGAGTGAAACAAATGTTAATTTGTAGCTCAAGATACTGAAGAACTGCCATTTTTTGGCCTAAGGACCATTGAGAGGATTTAGGAGAGAAGGTTTTACTCTGTTTCTTCTTCTTTAGTCTGAAGTGAAGAATAGAGATAGAAACCCTTTTGTAAGTGGTGTTTGCCAATTCAGGTAATAGAACTGTTCAGTGCATATTTCAGTCACAATCTGATGAATTCTTAATTTAACTTTCATATTTACCTGAAGAAACTATTATTTTGATAAGTTTCTGGAAGGAGATAAACCTTTATTAAATAATTCCATTTTTGGTTGCCAATCTTAAAGATTACTTTTATTTGAAAAATACTTGTGTAATTTTTGAGGGCGAGAAAGAGCAACTGGGCATATTTGTTATACAAGTGTGGTGTGGATATGTAAGTTTGTATATTTATTATTCAATCTTTAGGGCTTTTTTTTTTTTTATGTTGGCATGTAAGACCTGTAAGCTTGAGCAGCTAAAGAGAGACACTGCAGTTGATCTTAAAGATGTTCCTCTACTTTTCTGTTTTCCTGCTATTACATATGCTTATAGGATGATGTTTCATTTTGTTCACTGTAGAAGTCATTTATGGGAAAGGATATTTTTGTCACCTGGTAAGCTAAAGCAGAGGGAAGTTAGTTTACAGTTCTTATCAGAGGAAATAAAATGGCATGCCTTTTCAAAGGCATAGTATTAAGGTATAGTATAAAGGCATAGTATTAAGGTATAGTATAAAGGTATAGTATTTTATTTTATATTGTTTTTAATTAAAAAGACTATTTGAACCTCTCAGGGTATTCATCTTTTAAATGCTCTTAACATTTAGAGATTTGGAGTCTGGCATTGCTAGACTTTTTAAGGAAGTCACTCATGAATTTGTTTGTCATAATAGTACATCCTGAAAATTTACTATTAACACCAGATTATGAGCCTCATTCCTGGATCTTCTGATTCTGGGGACGCGGAGCGGTAGCCAAGAACAGTATTCCTAGCATATTCTCCAGATGAACACAGGCTCAGTGTGGGAAACACAGGAGAGATGAAATAGCCAATCCAGCTCTACACAGTAATGTCTAGAAAGAGTGGCATATCCTCCTGCCTTTATGAAGTCCAAAGTGTATTCAGTCATACAGGGTGGTAAACTTTGCATGCCCTGAGTTCAGATATTGACTGCCCTGTGTCATTTTGTTCACTGTAGAAGTGCCCTTTTCCCCAGGGAAAGCTTTAGCGTGGGGTCTTTGTGGCACAAAGCCATCTCACGAATCTTTCATCTGCTATTGACAGAATTTGCCCTAGCTTAGCCTATCGGACTGCGCTTACCAATACCGTGGTCACTAGACACTTATAGCTCTTTAAATTTAAGTCAATAAAAATTAAGAATTCAGTTCCTCACTCACAATAGTCACATTTCAAATGCTCAAGAGCCACATGTGTCTAGTCATTGCTTTATTAGATAGCACAGTTAGAAGAACATTTTCATCATCACAGAAAGTTTTACTGGACAAGGTTGCTGCATTATTATCTTGCATAATTTAGCTCTTCTCCTTTGATCCTGGGAGTTGCAATGGTTAATAGAGGCAGGCTTCACAATCACATGTCACTGTTTATCACAGGGCACACTGCAAGCTGAAAAGGTCTTAGATGATAGGGTTTAGGGTTTGCAAAATAACATAAATCCTAGTTAATTCTCTGAGGTCAAAATTTAATATAATTTTATTGTTTTTGGTGAATCTGGTACTGTATGCTGACTCATTGAAATAGCTTAATTATAAATTTGCCTTAACGTGATATTGGCTTATAATAGAGAATCATACCACTAAAAGCTCATTGGGTCAAATTGTAAATATTTAATCTTTCATACATTTTGTCAGCTGTTCTTAGACAAGAGCACAGAGTGATAAACCCTCAGTGTCTGAAAAGTTATTTACTGATGACTAAGTGTGTACATGCAGATATTTTCATAAACACTAGCATCGACCTATCTTTTCCAGTTTGACAAATCTGAGGTGAATGCATTTAGCTCCCTCTTCTGGTACTGAGGGAAAAATAATTTCATTTAAAGTAGTTTCATATATTTTTTGGAGAATACAGTTAATATAATGTTGAAGGGCATTATTTGTGAATGTCATCCAATTAGATTTTTTTCCTTTGTATCATTTCAGTTGGTAGAATATGTAACTAAAGCATGGAAAAACAATATATGAAAGTTGAGGTTTCTTAAGACATTGACTTCCCAAAGTATATGGAAAGAAATAAAGTTTCTGATAGTAGGTATATGGAGGGACTTAATGTGAGCAGCCAGTGGACATTTGTTTGGCTTCTATATCTGATACTAGGTCCACCCCTGACACTTCTGGGGACTGGGACAGGAGTTCAAAAAGGAGGCCCAAGTACCCTGTGTCTTAACTAATTTAAGTTACAAATCATGTTAACAAACTGTTCATTAGAATGTGTCCTAGCCCCTATCTGGGCAGTCAGCCGTTCAGGAAGTCACCAGGAAGCCATTTTTTAATAAAGATTTCTTGGGCTCCTCAGATTTCCACCCCAGAGCATGATGTTAAGGGGAGAATTGACCACAGGCTGTCTCTGGCTTTCCAGGACACTTCCAAGGCCTTGACATCCTAACTCCCTTCCATGCAGTCTCAGCTCCAGTCCACTTCTTGGGTCCCAGGGTTGCACCCCCCACACAAAGGTCTGTTGTGAGGAGGATAGACCTGGAGAAGAAGCCACTAGGACTAGGACTTCTGGGTAAGTTTTCTGAGTGTGTCCTTCCTAGGACACACTTCCTAGTAGGCATTTCCGCTTGGTCCCCAAAACTCATCACACTGGAGGGAGAACACCGCTAGAGGAGAGCCAGAGAGGACCCCCTTGAAGCGCCAGGCCCAGCACAGGAGCTGCCGTTGCTCCAGCCTGAGTTTGCTACTGTCAGACATAACTCAATTATTTTGTATTTCAGTGCACTTCATTGTTCTGTAATGCAGTCGATGACCCATAAGTTAAATGTAATCATAGGATTTTGTTTGTTTGCAGCTTTGACTCTTCCAGATCTCGCAGAACAGTTTGCTCCTCCTGACATTGCTCCACCTCTTCTAATCAAGCTAGTGGAAGCCATTGAAAAGAAAGGTAATCTAACTGGTAGGGGTCAGATACTTATTTCTAGCCTTTCATGGATGTTAGAATATCTGTCCATCTCTTGGGCTCATGAAATTCATTCTTGCTACCTGTGCTAGAGACACACACTATTTGGAGCTCTGTCCTGGGGAAATAATCTGGTCTGTGATTTCTAAATCTAGATTAGCATGTAGTTACTGTATGGAAATGATTAAATTCTCCATAATTTAATAAATGTAATTAACATGCTCCTTAGTGGGCGGATGATTTTGCCAAAATTAATGACATGCCAGATAAGATTAATAGTAGGAGTTGACTTCCAAGAATATTTGGTACATCTAGAATAGATACTGGATGGAAACTGGAATGTCTTTCTGGCAGCAGGCTCACAGGTCCTCAGAGAGCTGTATTTTGCATACTCAGTCTGTTTTGTGTCCTAGGTCTGGAATGTTCAACTCTATACAGAACACAGAGCTCCAGCAGCCCAGCAGAATTACGACAGCTTCTTGATTGTGGTAAGTGTCTTGGAGTTAGAAATACAAATGGGAACGGCAGTTGTTACCTTCCTATTTCAGGTAAAACACAAAAAAAACTTGACTTCTTGCATTCTGAGTTTGAAGGGAGCCTAGATATCTTGCACAGTTCCCTCTGCCCTATTATGGTAACAGAGCAAACCTTTGCAGACCTTTGATGTTTGTCTCCTGACTTGGGGTGTGTGTGCATGCCTGCCTGCAGGCACATTGACTGTCGTCCCAGCCAGGAGCCTCTGAGTCCTGCAGGAATTGCAGAGAAGAGATACAGCCTTTTGGGACTTCTCTGGCTCTGCATGCCTGCCACCTTCCCCTGACCCTGCAGCTGGCTGCATCTAATTCATCTGGATCAGTTTAAAAAATATTTATCAGTCTATGTCATTTAACAAATGTCTCTTCTGACCTTTTCCCTTCCCCTTGCATTTTGTTCTTGCTTTCTCCCCTCTTTGTCTGTTTACTTTTTCATGCCATATTTACATTGAGCAACTTCATGATACTATTATATTCAGAGTATGTTAGTAAGTCAACTCGGTAGGGGAAAAAAGCTCTCACTTTTAGCATTTGCCCATCTCCATGGTGTAAACAGTCCAACTATGGCCAGTTTTAAGCTCCCAAGCTGCTATCAATGAATTTGAGGTCAGGGAAGAATTAAGCACAGTTGGCACTTGTGAGCCAATGCAAACCAGCTCTAGGACATCACTGGTTAAATGACATCAATTATTTGTCCCCTCCCTTCTTGGCCAAACATAAAACAACAACAACAACAACAACGAAAAATACTGTTCAAATGTGAATAAATTTTCCTTGCCATCACCCCAGTTGGTCATCTTCTATATCAACTTAAAGAATCTCCCAGATCCTTTATTCCCTCCCCCAAATAATAATAATTTCCTGTCTCACATTATTTTTAAATGAATTTGCATGTTTGAACCACAAAGAATAAAAACCCAGTTTGGGAAGAAGCTCTTTCAGATAAATAATTGTGCAAAGAACGCCCACCTGATATTTAATAAATGAAATTTTGAAGTGTGAGACAACTTAAAAATAAGCCAGCTTGTGAAAATTTCTAGAAAAGATGTTACTGGCGAAAAAGGAGGAGAGTAGATCTTTATCTAATAGTTTCACTTGAAATGCACCACCCAAATGTTTGAAGCTTTTAAAAAAGTTTTTCAACCTTTATTTTTCTTTTGCACATGGAAATCAAACTTACTTACCAAGCTTGTCTTCTTCTTTGCTAATGAGTCTCCTGTCCCACCCACAGGGCAGGTCGCTAGAAATTGACTAGCAGAAATTTTAAGGTGAAAGACTTATTTTTCTTTATTTTTAACAGCTTTACCAGGATGTTAAGGAAACACAGAATTTTGTCCGTAGCCAAGTGAAATATATACATGCTTTGGTCAGAAAACTGGCCAAATTGTACATGTTAGAAGACACAGGAAATGCTTAGACATCAGAGATGAATGAAATGGGAGCTATTTGAGAAACAGTGCGTACGTTTTCAAATGTGACCAAATACAAAATGATGCAGTTTAGCTTTAAAAAACAAAGTCTTCAAACCACCTGTGAGATAGAATAAAAAACCAAAATTCACGTCAGCAATCGATTTTGACATCTTTCCTTCTCCACTTGAGAACAAAACACACATATAGAAAACGGGTTTCATTTGGACTCTGTGTTATCAAACTGAATTTTGTGGCCAGGAAAGAGTAAACATCTAAATTTAGGAGTATATCTCCAGGACTATTTCCAACTTGAGGATTTTTCAGGTCATAAAATATTATAAAATAATCCTGGAGGATGCTCAGAGATAAATCACTTAACCTTTAAAAAAAGAAACCATGGCTTTTAACGAGCTCTCTGAATTGCCAGTGTCTGAAAAGGACAGACATGGGGGACAATGGCCCCCCTTCATTGGCACCTACTGTTTTTATCTCACCCACACATTAACCTTGTGACATAAATATTAGTTCCTTCTCAGTGGCAAAGCTGTGACTTGCATCCAGATTGTTCTGATTCCAAAAGTCTTTCTTTTTCCCCCTACTATAGTACACTAAAATGAATTATTTTCTTGTCTCATTTGACTTGTAATGGAGTAAATTTTCTCCTGATACTTTTTTGTTTCTCTTAACTGAATCAGGCTTTTTCAACCTGAGCACTGTTGACAATTTAGTCTGAATAATTCCTTGTTGGATAACTTGGGGGTGGGGAAAGGGTTCCCTGTGCATTGTAGAATGTTCTAGCCCTGGCCTCTACCAGCTAAGTGCCAGTAGCATCTTCCCCGAGTTGTGACAATCAGAAATTTCTTCAGACATTGCTAGAGTTCTCCTGAGGGTGAGGGTGAGGGTGAGGGTGAGGGTGAGGCAGTAAAATTAAGAATTCCACTGAGAACTGCTAATCTAGAGAGAGATCAGTTGGGGAGAGAAATTCATTCCAGTTGCAGAATATTTGTTTACCTGTTATGAGTATCCTCAGTGAAAAGTAGGGTGGAAGAGGATGTAAACTCTCTCTCAAACTAGATCTCAAGAGTATATAGCTCTTACCTAGCTAGATTCAAGTCATCTTCTGAAAGGTTTATGTAGCACTAGGAGAGCATGTTTGAGGAGTTTTAATGCAGAAAAGGAGACTGAGAGAATAAAAGTCAGAAGCCCCAAGGAACTTTAGACGTTATATTTAAAAATACTGAGAATATACTGTGTCCTCGACTCTAATGGAATTTGACATGAGATGAACTTATCCCAAGACCCTATAGTGTTATTGTACTCAATGACTATAAAAATAATCTGGAATATGCCTCATAAGTTAGAGAAGGGTGAATTTGGTTAATTACTCTAAGGACTTTTTATAGTCCTGTCTGAGAACACTTAGCAAGCACATTCTCCGAGCTGGACACCAAGGGATGCTAGGAGGGCAGGTGAGATCCACAGTCCATGCCCTTGAGGCGTTCAGTCTCCTAAGGAGACAGGTAATTACCGTCCTGTCTAGGAGGCATCAGAGAGCACCCTGGCTGGCTGGCTAGCCTGATCTCACATAGAGAAATCAACAAACCCTGCCAGGAGGGAGGGATGTGGACTCTGTCATGTCTTGAGGTTTCTACTGTCTTGCTTGTTTACTCTTTTCTGGCCACAAAATTCAGTTTGATAACACAGAGTCCAAATGAAACCCGTTTTCTACATGCGTGTTTTGTTCTCAAGTGGAGAAGGAAAGATGTCAAAATCGATTGCTGACGTGAATTTTGGTTTTTTATTCTATCTCACAGGTGGTTTGAAGACTTTGTTATACATTTTTAGGATATTAAGTCATTAATTTGCTGGGCAGAGGAGTGTATTACTTGAAGGAGACAAGGGGCGAGGTATACAGAGGGGACGGAAGCTTGCCAAAAAATTAGTGACTGTGGAATGTTCCTATAGCTAGACACACAATTTTGACAGTCACATCAGTAGTTGGATTATTTTCAATGTTGATCTTTTCTGCAAAGATCTGGTCTTTGCTTTCCCATACTTCCTAAAGGTGTGGCATGCATCTGTTGAGTTCTTTGTAGGACGTTTAAGTAAGTTAACTCTGCCTCTTTACTTTTTATGTTTCATCATTCATTTTCTTAAGCTGTCCCTTCCACATTTTATACGAGATAGAGCTTTACTGTATTGTATGAATATCTTTCAGGTCTGCCTAGTTAGTGGGGCAAGTTTGCTTTATGATAATGATGTGTCCAAAGAAATTCTTCAACGTCAGCCTTAACCTGGAGTGATTTATAATGTCACATTTAGTGTATGGGTATCCAGGATCCCACCCTCCTCCTGCTTATTCCTGCTGAAACACCTTGGAGTAAACTTGGATTATTGTTGTCATCTCAGCCATAGCCCTCTTCTGTCAATCACCAAGCAGTTTCAGTTAGTGATACTGTCCCACACATTTCTAACTGCATTAGAATTCAGCCTTGTCATTTTGCTTCATGATCATCAAAAATGAATCTTCGCTTTCAACAAAGCTCCTTTCCAACTTATTTTTTAATGCTGGCATCAATCAATAAAGCTGTGAAAATGCAGCATTTTGCTCATCAGCCCACCTCTTCTCTGTGGAGTACACGTCTTATCCTCAAGTCATCCTTCATGTCACTAGTATTGCCGCCTTTAGCACCAGCCAGTGCCTCTCCCATTTTGAGGTGCCTGTGATCATTCCTGCCCCTGACCTCTGTTCCCCATGTCCCTTCTTTCTGCTGGGCACTGTGCCTTTCTCTATCCCAAATACTCAGAGAGTGGTTTTGACTAATATTACACTGTTATTGTATTGTCTGGCCTCTTTTCCAGCTGAAGGACTCAGTGGATAAATGTGTTTGTCTTATCTTTGTTCCAGACAATTCATTGCCCACAAGTTAGATTAGTAATACCCTGTCAGAATCAGGGGGAAATGCTCCAAAGATATTCAGTTTTTTTGTATGAATGATCTTGCTAAAAATTCTGGAATATCTTATTCTTCAATCATTAGTTTCTCTGTTAGGTTAAATTTGTATTCTGAGATATGGTATTTACCAACTCAAATTTTAGGAAATCTAGGAGTTTGTATTTCCTGTTTCCCATTGAAGTTTTAGGAAGCATCTACTATATGATTGACCATTCCTAGGCAGAACCCTTCTCAATCAGTGCAGAACCACCCTCCAGAATGTATCTGGAAATATTTTGGGGACTATATAATTTTCCTTGAACTGCCACAACAAACTATACAGAGTGGGTGACTTAAAAAACAGAATCCTATTGTCTCACAGTTCTTGAGTGTGAAAGTCCCAGACCAAGGCAGGTTTGGCTGTTAGCGTGGCCTGTCTCCTCAGCTTGTACAGGCTGTCTTTTCACTGCGCCCTCCTGGCCTTTGTGTGCGCAATCCCAGTGTATCCCGACATATCCAAATCGTTTCTTCATATAAGGACGAAGGTTGGAGTAGCGCCCTCCCTTGTGACCTCATTTTAACTACCTCTTTAAAGACCTTCTCTTGAAATATGGTTACTTTCTGAGGGGCGGGGGGGGGGGAGGGGGGTGTTTCAGTGTTTCAGCATATGAATTGTGGGGAGACCAAACTTGGCCCCTAAGGGGAGTAGTGTTTTTGTTGCTCCAAAGTCTGAGCAAATGCTCTGGGCATCCTGGGCAGGACCATGGTGCTAAGCGCTGGTAGTATGGGGGACACATCTCCACAAAGAAAAATTATTCTACTCGGAATGCCAGCAGCAGCCCTGTCAGAAACTCTGCTAATAAATTCTCAAGTATCTTCTATTTGTCTTCATATTGTTTCCTTTCATGTGTCACATTAAAGTCAAACCTTCAGAAAATGTCTGAAATTTTTTTTTTTTAAATGTTCCCATCCTAGATGCTGCATCCGTGGACTTGGAAATGATCGATGTGCAAATTTTAGCAGACGCTTTCAAACGCTATCTCCTGGACTTACCAAATCCGGTCATTCCGATAGCTGTTTACAGTGAAATGATTTCTCTAGCCCCAGGTTGGTTTTCTCCTTTGAGAACCTCACTGAACGTATATTGAGATGTGGATGTGTTTGTAAACTCTACTAAATGTTACCTATGAGGAGATACTTTAAAACTATTAGTAGAAATATACCCTCCCCCGCCCACTGTCCGCACAACTTCCCTTCCTCAGTAGGGCATCCAATAGCAGTCCCAGATTCTCGTTTGCTTAGGAAGACTGTCCACATGTTGAAATGGCTAATTGTTAACCTTTATCAGTATTAACAAAGTTCATTACATCAGTGAAGGCCACAGTGTTCCATTGATTTCAGGGAACCAGACTAGGACCCATTCCTGGGGATGTTCTTATCTAGGACTTATTCTTGGGGATGTTCTTATCATCTTCCTTGAGTGGCCATTACAAAATGTGTTGAGGGACGAGGACTCTCAGTTTTAAGAGCTAATTCTCAGTTAAAGTGCTTTGGGGACAGGAAATTGTGGTTCGTCACCTTCAAAGTTAAAACCTATGATACTTATCTGATGCTCCTCCAAATTAGCCAATCACAGTCTCATTTGAAGCTGCTCAATAGAGGACAGATCTCTGTCAGTACACCCTGAACTTCTTGTGGTTTTTTACAACAAGAGTTTCTTGCATTTCCATTTGACTTGAGATTTTTCATAACACCCATCATAACGTGAACAAATGCCCTGGATGCTACTTCTGGTGACTTTGTTTTAAGTGAGTCCTTTTTCTATAGCTGGAAGAAATTTTCTAGGTGTTTTTCACTGATACCTAGACACAGTCTTATTCTTTTCTCTTGCTTTTTTTTTTTTTTTAAACTTCTAGAAGTACAAAGCTCCGAAGAATATATCCAGCTGTTGAAGAAACTCATTAGGTCTCCTAACATACCTCATCAGTATTGGCTTACACTTCAGTATTTGCTAAAACATTTCTTCAAGCTCTCTCAAACCTCCAGCAAAAATCTTTTGAATGCAAGAGTACTCTCCGAACTTTTCAGCCCTCTGCTTTTCAGATTCCCAGCAGCCTGGTAAGTGAAAGGAAGAAATGTGTATTTGGGGTGACGAGGGTAGTGCTAAATTGATAAGTAAGCTTACTCTACTGGTACTAGTTCATGGATGCGTACACATATTTACACCAGACACCTTCACTTGAATGTGTACAAATAAATAAGGTTTGTGCTTCAAAAAAAAGTTTCTAATAAAACTTTTTCTCTTTTTTTAAGCTCTGAGAATACGGAACACCTCATAAAAGTTGTAGAAATTTTAATCTCAACTGAATGGAATGAACGACAGCCTGCACCAGGTAAAGCCTTTTCAACATTTACATTATCTCATTTATTTTTAAAAGCCTGAAATATGATAGCTTTAGACCTCCACTGACTTAACAAGTTTCTTATAGAATCAAAAGCCATAACATGGTTTGTGATACAAAGAAAAAAAATTGCCTGAATGATAGTGTATATGGTAAATATTATTTGTGGATTAAGCTCTTGGTTTGAGAGGAGGATTGTTGGGACCATTCTCTGCCCCCCTCAACTTTTATGCTTCTGGTTGCTGTGAATTAATTATGGAGTTCATTTTAATGGTTGACATTTTTGTTTTTCTTTCTAATACTTATAAAGTAGGGGATTCATAATTACTATATAATTTAAAGTATTTTGGAATGCGGTTTTTGGAAGCGGGTATGCTGAGAAATGTCAAAATAAACATTTCCAATAATGCAAGCAGTATGAAACCAGGCTGTTCACTGCAGCAAGCTAGAGAAAGCCAGACACTTCTTTGAAAGCAGGCTGGCTTTCAGTTAGTCACTCAACAAAGCAGGAAATGTAGACCATGTTAGCAGTGGATGTAATCTCAGTCAATGTATTTTTCTTCTACTGTGGAAAGTCTGAACAACTTTACTTTGTTAAATGCTGTTCAAAAGTTAGCTGATAGAGGCTGGTCATTTGAGTAGTGATAGGGGACCTCTAAGTGCAGTGCAGTTTCAAGACCAGCAGAAGATGTTATGTTGCTTGCCGTCTTCATTTATGCTTAGGATTTAATAACATATCATGAATTGATTATTATGTTGCTCATGCAAATTACCAAATTTATCTCTGGATGAGCAAAATGGGGGCCCATTTATCAGTGTCATTCAATGGAGAATGAATGGAGAATGAAGTTGTCCCTTTTTTGGGGTTGCTACATAGGGCTTGGTGGCTTGCATTTGGTTGGGGCAGACTGCTTGAGGAGAGGGCCAAGGCTTAAAAACTACCTATAGGAATGAAATAAAGGATGGGCTAGGGAACCACTCACGATGCAGGTATTGGGAAGGGCTTCTGTGGAGAGGCTGCAAATAGACTCCCAAAGGTGAGAGGGGCAGCGGAAACAAGCATGGCGCACAGAAGGCACGCAAGGCGTACTCCACCTATTCCAAAGCACATCAAGCAGATGTGTATTAAGCAGAACTACCTCAGTCTTTAAGTGAACTGTATCAGAGAAGTCTGTCAACAGATGTGGCCTAAAATTTGTCTTGGCTGGGGGGTGCCTGGCTCGTGTGGCTGCTTAGCTCATTTGTGAATAGATTTTGGAGCTCTGTGTTGGTGTTCAGAGGCTGCCTTTGGGCTCAGTAGGAAAGAATGCAGTGAGGTGAGATGTGCCTGTGATGAGTAGACAGGGCAGGTGTGAAACATGTCACCTGGGTGGGGAAGGAAGAGAACTAGACAAAGTGTGGGACCTTGGGCCAAAGGTCCAGACTAAGACCTTGCACTCCCCGAGAGGTGTGTGAGAAGTACGTCTCAGGGCTGGGCGCTGCTTGCAGTGTAGGGCGGGGGCCGTCCTAGTCTTCTGGAGAGGGAAGACATGGAAGCTACACGTCAGACACGGTTGGACAGATGCTCACAAATGTATCACAATGAGCTTTTGAGAATTTCTACATAAGATGTAGTCAAACCAGTGGTGAAATTTGATGAGCCTGACTGGTATGAACTGGTTAAATGTCTTTATCAGTTTCAGCCTAATTCCACAAAAGGAAAAAAATCATCTGCAACCACTTTCATAAAGCACATTTAGCACTGTTTGATGTGTGTCAAGACCCTACCTACATTCGTCTAAAAAATTGTGGTACCAATTCAAATGTGGATTAGTTCCAGCAGCTCTGTTGAAGAATGGCAGGTAGGGCCTTGAACACCTGATAGGCTATCCCAGAATTCATGCAGTCCTTCCAAAATTATTGACTCCAAGTCATATTTAAACTCTAGCTGGAGTCATTATTGCCTGTATGTTTTATTTCTTAGCTATTCTGGAAATTGCATAGATGCTTGGGAATTAAATGGATGCTTCAGCTTCTCACTTGTGAAAATATACTCCCATCCCCAGGGAAATGTCCTCATTCTGAATACCTCTGCATTCAGGAATGGCTCCAGTGCAAATGATTGGCAGGGCACCCGGGTCAGAGAAATGATTTCTCAGGCCTGGCTGGAATGTGACTGCGTGGAGCCCTCCATCACTGCCCCAGAATGGGCTGGTACCCAGAGGGCTTTGGAAGCAGAACATCAGCGTGTCTCCAGACGACGGTCATAAATCATTCATTTGCAATAACTTTATTGTTGTGAAAAGAAATGAGTATTTGAGTGATATTTAGGAGGGGAAGCCTGACTCTCTGGTGAAGAAAAGGGACATCTTTTCTTGTTTTTACTGGGTAGGGCTTGAAATGATAGGCAAAACTACTGGTTGGAGGAAAAGTGTCAATTCAAGTACGACCCATTAGCAAATGCTATCTAATTAAATACTAGGTGGGAGTGCATGTACTATAAGTACAAAAAGAATTTGAGAGATGTGGCTGGTGACTTCTTAGGGTAACTGAGTAGGCAGGAAAATTCACAGAAGAAACAGGATTTGAAATGGGCCTTAAAGAATAGGTATCATTTGAATAGGGGCAGGAGAAACAGCATTTCAATTCAAGCAGCTTCAAAGATGTATTCAAAGTAAATAGCAAAGTATAAAGATAATGGCTTGCTATTTTTACCAGACTTTATAAAAGGAGTAAATATTTTCAGTGACAGTATCATAAAAAGCATCAATTTAGAGTGGAAAGCATTGTCCCAGCTCTTCACTTGGACACGAAAAAACTGAGGCTCCCAGAGGTTGAGGGTTTCAGTTGCTGCTACCCAGCCAGTGTGTGCCGGATCTGGATTGGCCCAGAGTCCAGCCTGCTGCTCTGTCTGCTGCCCTGACTTTTGAAACTGTCATGAACAAGAGAGTGGACTTGAGTGTCCAGTCAAAAAGTCCTGTGACATTTCCAGCCAGCAAAAGTGCATGAAGTTCACTCCTAAGGGTCACATACAGTAAAAAGCCACAGGGTGATTGTTTTAGCTTTGGGGATAAGGCCCCAGTCACTCCATCCAGTCATGTGGTGGAAAGAACTGTTATGAGGCAAGGAGATTTAAATCTCAACTCTTTCTGCTTTCCTTGCCAAATGTATCAAGTAACTCAGCCTTTCTAAACAGTTTTCCTATCTGTGCAATGGGAGGAATGCCTCTGTGCAGAATTAAATGAGGTGATTAAGTACAGCTCATGGATCCCATACAAGCTCTCTAGATTTAAAGGCCCTGCCAGAGCTGGCTTCTCTCAGCAGCTCCAACAACTCCACCCACCTTTCCAAGTTAATACTGTCTCAATCCTGTCAGGCCATGCTTCCCTCTGACACCGCCAGCACCCCCCCCCCCCGCCCCGGCCATTCCTAGTCAGCAAAGCCAGGCCTCTGGGAGTCTTAGGGGCTTTAATGAAGATCTGAAAGAGACACGTGTGCTGATCAGTTGTCCTCCCCTATGCATTGAAGGAAGGTGCTATTTTTTTTTTTCTTTTTTGAGGCCCATTCCTCTGTGTGAGGCCCTTTATTAGTGAGTGGAGGAACTCGAATTTCAGTACCAGCACCCCCTGCCACCTTGCCCAGGTGCCTCTGCACAGTGCACAGCATTTGCAGTAGTCCACAGCGGCCCCCAGAGCGCTGAACTGCATCTGCACCCAAGTTGGTCCTCCTGCTTTGCGTGTAAATTGTCAGCCCATTCAATGTTTATGCTTATTTGTACCCTTTGTTCTCTTACACTTAACTGCTCTGCAGTTCTTCCTGTTAGTATCATCTGTGCAACTACATTTTCTTTTTGAGCACTTCCTAGCATAGAGTGGGCTGCAGCATAGTAACTATCCTATGATAAATGAAATTTTTTTACTCTATGATAAATTTAAGAACTTTCTCACACCACCTCATTTGATGTATCTAGCAAACTTGCAAAGTAAAGATTCTCCCCTATATGAAAGGAAACTAAGATTTGAAGAATTAAGTGGAGTCCATTCAGAACTTTGTTGATCGTTTGCAGCTTCATTTGTTACTAAGAGACTTAAAAATATTTAAAGCCAAACATCAGATTTTCTTGACTCATTAAGGGTTATACTTACCCTCTCAGTACTTAGGTGGCTAATGTAGATATCTATAGGGCAACTAAGGTAAAAGCAGGACCATTTGTCATGGGGTGCTTTCGAATGAAAGCCATGTTAAGCATATTTGCATTTTTTTCAGGTTTCACAGATAGATTCAGAAATATTAATATAACATAATTGAAGTCTAATATTGCACCCTCAAGCCCAGAGTGGAAAATAAATGACTATTTCTCCCCCTGCCCTTCTACACCTGTCAGAGTTAATTTTTAACCACTGGTGCATTGCAAAACATTTATCCTGAAGAGCCTGATTCATAAATCTTGTTTTAAATGCTGCAGGCTTGGTTTTCAACCAAGACTGAAACAAGCACTAAGGTAGAGGGAAATGACTTTGAAAGTTTGACTTTTCTCTGATTTATTTTTTATTGGGTTTAAAATGTGGTCTGACATTAGAAGGTTGTCTCAAAGGTGAGAAATGAAATCGTGAAAAAAAACCATATGCATTTAGGATGGGTAGGAGTAAACAGAGGCAAAAACAGAGGCCATACTAGGGTATACTGACAAGGAGGCTGTGGAATGTGTGCTCAGAAAGCAACATATCTGAGGGTGCACATGTTTGTGGGGCGCGGCCCAGTTTTACTTTTGTTTTCATTATGCAGCCTCCTGTTTCTCTCAAGGGACAGTATCTGAGGGAAATCGTGGGAGGGAGAGCTTTACTTCCCTCAGCTATGGACACACCTTCTCAGGTACTTTGCAGAATGTGTTGGTTTCGTGAATAAGAAAAAGTGGGCTTGTTTATAAACTGAAATGGACTTTTTCCTTAGCATGGGGTCACTAAGAGCACCAGACATGGATTCATGAATTTACATCATCCAGAAAGGCCCTTCTGTTCTAAGTTGTCCCAAATGAAAATTATGAAGAGGCGCATTCACTTAACCCTTACAGATTTTTAGCTCATTTATTTTCTCACCTTTTAAAAAAATGGTCTTTTCATAAATGATAGCAGCAAAAATGTTTTGAGAAGCTGTGCAGATGAAAACTGGTTGTGGAACATTTGATGATGAATTTGCAAGTGTGAGATAGTGTTGAATGTATAACTTTAAAACATATTTTAATAATTAAGGTACATTTTCCTGAGTAGATCATACTTGCTGATAAATGAAATAAGGTCTATTTTTGATTTCAAAATAAGCCTTAAAAAATGTTGATAAAGGGAAAGAAAGACACATTGTTTTAAATAATCCAGAAGGTAAAGTTAATTTTCAATCATATGTGTAAGTGTTCCAAGTGTGGCTGAGTTCTTGGGGTTTCAGAAATGCTGACATTAAATAAGGTTTTCTTGACAGAGCCTAGCTACTACATGAAAAATACTGTTAGGCCACCTGCACATTTGATTTCTTAGTTATTTCTTACTGAAACATTATTTTTTAATGAATCATATAGATTAAATGTCAGTTGGACAATTATGTTTATCAATTTGTGTGAAATTTTGAACTTAGCCTGGATAATGAAACACACAGAAAGTTGATCCTTTTTTCCCCAAGCAGGAGTTACTGACTCTATTCTACCAGCAGAGGGCTCCCTTTTTAAACTAATAAAGAGCATGTGTCTTGGGGATCACTTTTCAAAGGCTAAAGATTGAATGGGAAAAGATTCAGCTCACACTTTCAGTAATATAATAGAACCTCTGTGGTAGATGATTATATATATTGTGAGAAATCTGTTTGAAGCATGTTTTCAAATCTTTTGCAAGACTTCCTTTACGTAGAAGTTACACTGCTTCTCAGAATTTTTTTCTGAAACAAAAAATGTCCTTAGATGAGAGCATTTTAATCTTAGAAGGTTTTGACATGAAATCTGTGACTCTAGACAGGTATGCTCACGTGACTGATGTTCCCAAGGTTTCTAGCTTTCGAAAGGCTATTTTTAAAAGTAGGACAAGTTATGCAGCTCAGGATGCCAGGGTATTCTCTGAATTAACTATATGTCCCTGTGATCAGCTGGCTGGAGCTGGAAAATTCACACAGGCTGTTTCTGCCTCCCATTGGAAAAGTAGGTTTTTATGTCAGTTGCACCATAAGGAAAGTTCATAAAACCACTTTCATTGTGAGTTAGCTGTACTTTCCCGATAGTGCAAGTAATTCTGAAGCTGGTTCCTCCTGCCTGTGCACTTCTGTCAGCACCTGGGTCTTCCTTTATCACTGCATGTGACCACTGGGTCGTCATCACCTACGAAGTCTGAGGTATTATGACAGCACCCATGTTCTGAGAGGGGATTTTTTTAAAAAATCTAAACAAACTAAAAATAGGAACTAGAAAAGGCAGTGTTTTGTTGTAGGTGTGACATTTTTGCATGTGGCTTAAGAGAAATTAACTTCAGTTTCACTTGATAATTTTTACTTTCTCTGGCAGAGGGAAGTGAAGAGCAGGATCAATCAGTTGGGTAGAGAAAAAGGAGTTTACAATCAAACAGCAGAAGACAGTTTTCTGATCCTAGTGGTATCACTTCACCCCCCTACGTCAGAAGTGTGTGTGTGTGTGTGTAATGAGGGAATTAATTGCAGTAATCTCTAAAATGCTTTCTGGCTTTAAAGCTAGTATTCCGTGATTTTACACTGCTGTGGTTCTTGGGATAATAGTAAAGCCGTCTATGCTGATATAAGTGAAAATGTTCTTAGTTCAAATTTGAATCCCTTAAATGTTAGCCAACAGTCCTAAATCTGCTTCACCCCAGCTTTCTCAAAGTACAAAACTCCTCTGCAGAGGTGTGCCCCTTCTCTTGCTCCCTACATCGGTTCCATGTGGCCATCACAGGAACGGAAAGCGGCACATATTTTTTATTACAGAGTTTCGTATAGTGATTGAAATGTGAGTTGGGGCTGACCTCTTAGAAGAGCCAGTGGGGCTTTTCCTCCCTTGATAGTCTTAAGGTGCTCACAGAGTAGTCTCCCTGAGGATCCCTCACTACTATGAAACGTTTTTTAAGAGCTGTTCCCCACGGAGTGCTCCGCGGGCGGGTCCCGGTACACCTGCAGGGCTGTCTGCTGGTGTGTGGGTGGGGGTGCACACGAGCATGGCACCGTGTTCTCGGCCATTCCGAGAGGTTCAGGCCTTTACAAGCAAGGCTTTGATTCTATTTTTGCTGAACTAGCTCAGCCACTTCCTGTGTTTGGCTGTGCAGAGTGCCTGGCTTCACCGTGGCCACTTGAGCCCCGCGAGCCAGCAAGCGCACCGCCACAGCCAGTGAGAGAGGCTATTTTAGGTCCCCTCACAATGGCCTTCTCATTTCCTCAGCGAAAATGAGCAAGTTAGGGTGGCATTGACCACTTGTTAGCCGATGACAACTTTGACTTTGGCTCCCCTCCCCCACCCGAAATCCCTAGCTCAGCAAATATTTGAACCTGCCCAAGTTAATCATGAAGCTGCGATCTTTATCTAAGAGAGACGTGCGAGCACTTGGGCTTTTTCCCTCCCCCGTACAGTACCGACATCGAGTGGGTTTCTCTATGGGGAGCCGGCAGTGAGCAGCTGCTGGGGCCGTGCGATTGTCTGGGCAGCGCTGTGAACGCCCGAGGGTCCTGCAGCTGCCGGTCCCTGCGCGCTCTAGGGCTGCGCGAGCACTGCCCGCCGCCAGGAGGGGGGCCGCGGGGGCTGGTCCTGGCTCTGGAAGAAGCGCTTTTGGGATTTTTTTTTTCTTCACTGTCAGATACCAGCATTTCAAAGGAAAATCGCTGAAATGCATAACCTGCAAAGTAAGTTGCTTTTAATTTGTGCACCTTTCTGCCCCCACCTTGGTTTTTGTAGTTCTGTAAAAGGTTTATTTCGTGTGTGTGTGTGTGTGTGTGTGTGTGTGTGTGTGTGTGTGTGTGTGTGTGTGTGTAAGAGAGAGAGACGGGAGATTAGGGGAGACACTCCCCATTTCCTCGAGGGGCACCGTGTGAGGGAAAGATGGGGATTAGGTTGGAAATGGAGAAGGAGGTAAATAGAAATTGCTTGGCTGGAGCTGGTGCCTGGCCAGCCTCGGAGACACCATGGAAAATCACCTGTCTCTCTGTCCTCCTCTCTGGGTCTGTCTGCCACATGGGGCCAGCAGCAGGACTGAGGACTGGTTTGCACCAAATGCTCCCAAAAGCAGGGGTTCCACAGCTGTTCCCAGGACTTGTTTTCCTTTTGGAAGAAGGATCAACAATTTTTTTTTCTGAATTTTATCCGAGGACATACCCCCCCTTGCACCACCATTTTTTACCAGTTTTATCTGAATTTGAGTTTAGATCTACTTAAACTCCTTAGGCAAAGAGAAAAGAGTGCATGAGAGAGGCTGGGAGGACATACAAGTGAACACTACTCAGAATATCTTGCTTTTGCTAATTTTATGATTTCAAATTTGACAGAAAGTTTGATAAATGTCAAGAGCTTCTATATCTTTAAATTGTCACCCAAACATGTGACAGACATATACATAGATCACAGAGCCCACTGTACTTTTTAAAATCAGTCACATTTACAAGGTGGGGGGGGGCTTCCCCTGCCCCCCACCATCATATTTAAATGTGAAGAGAGACTGGCTCACAATTGGTACTGTAGGTTAGGTTCCAATAAGGGTGGCAGGATTGTAGACAGAATGACTTTAAAGTAAAATTAATAGATTTATAGAATTGATTGCTTTACATGCGATACTGTAAGGGGTAGTAATATTTGTTCCTGGAGTGAGACTTTTGAGATAGAGGAGGGACAAAAGCCCCCCAAAGTGATTACATCACCTTCCCCCTTAAGCTGTATTAGCTCAAGAATGTGGCTGATGATGGTTCTTAATGAGAAGTGCTTGCCCAAGGTAGCTCTACTTCTGTGCACTCTTCAGATACATGGCTGCTTTCTTTTTTGGTAGGTGTAACTTAGACCAATTTTTTAGTAACATCAAAATTTTCTCATTAATTATGTTGACAGTATTAAACATCTTCGTTCCTAGTAAGAGTTTACATCTTTAGTCCATAAAGTCTGGTTTTAACTTTGCAATATTTGTTAGATTTTGCCTGTATATTTTCTTTTAATTGCGCTTTCAAACACGGTACATTTGTGACAGTGTTTAAGTTCTGAGTTTTCTATATTAGGACAAAAATTAAATGCCCCATTTCTACAGTTTTTTAATCCTTTCGGTTTCCAGTATATAGAATGATATTTAAGGACTGTAAATAGACCTTAAGTATACATCATTTTGATGCCTTTGTAAGATTTTTAAACCAAGCAATGACCGGGCTATCACTAAACCCAGATGCACTAGGGAAAAAAAAAAAAAGCTGCGTGCTGCAGCATATCAGCTTTTGTCAACCTGCCAACAGCGGAGTGTACCATGCTGCAAAGGAGTAATAAAAAAGGAATTAGAAAACTCACTGCTGGAGGAGAGCAGTCAAATTAAACACCTTTTTGAAACGATGAGCCTGCATACATTGCAGTTCTATTAAATGTACATTCTTCGTGAGGTTGGGTAATGTTAAGACTAGTGGAGAAGAGAAATGATGAAGCAGGAGTGGTCTGGTGACATTTTTCTGACTTGATTGGCTGGGGCGTGTGATGTAATAGGTTACAGTGCAGCCCCTTATAGGTTTTAAAATGAATTCCAAGACACCATTACAAAGAAAGCCGGACTCTTTTCTTATAACTGAGCTCAGCCAAGGAAACTCTCACACAAATGTACAACACTGTTTGGAATATGGAAGACCTGGATTTAGAATATGCTAAGACAGATATAAATTGTGGCACAGACTTGATGTTTTATATAGAAATGGATCCACCAGGTAATACTGCAGTATTCTTGTAGAAAGCTAGTTAATTTTGTGGCATTATTTTTTTTTTTACAACTACCGAAACAGATCCTCTTTTGATTTCTATTTTTAATTAATTTGTTCTAATTAGTGAAAATTAGTTTGATCTTAGCTTGAAAATTTAGCAAATTGTTTGACTGCCTGTGGAAGCAAGCAGGTCAGGCTGTGTGTGGTAAATGTTTGATTCTTACTTGAATGGATATGAACTGAATTCCATTTTTTAACTGGTATCTGTTAATGGAGGTCCTTTGCTATTTAGGTTATATTGTGGCATATCGTTCCTTTAATTTAAAGGATGCATCCTTTGTGCTGTTTTTCTCTGTTGAAGGTGGATGAGAACAGTGTGATTCTTTGCTGTGATAACACTTGGTACTTTAGAAAGCATGTAAAATGTAGCAGTGATTGCAACTCAGTTTTGAAACTATTCTGAATCAAAAATTGAGATTTTTGCTTGTTCTCTCTTATATTAAGATACTATAATGAGAAAAGAGGTTGGCTTTTCATTATTTAGTGTGACTCTTTATGAAACAGTCTCCTGAATTAATTTTTGCATAAATTAAAATAGTAGCAATGCTTTAAAACTTCGGACTCAGAATGTAGCTAAAAATCCTAGCCTTATGTTGCTTTCTAAATTATTTCATTCCAATGTTAGCCTTCCACCCAATTAAGAAATTCAGAAACATTGCAGCCTTTTATCTGTCACAAGTTGGTATATGAATACTGATTTGACATTGAGGAAGAGGGGTATGGTTTTTAATCAGTCTTGGCATATTTTATCGTATAGAATATTAGCGTGAATACTAAGGAAATTTAGGTCACAGATGAGTTTCTTAAAGTGGCTCTTGGCAGAACAGTACCTGCAAGACTAAGATTAGAGAAACCCAATTCCTCCTCTTTAAACATATTGCTGTAGATGAGCTGTTTTATTACCGCAACAGCATTTGTGGAGGACACAAACTGAATTTGGTTTTTAAAATTAAATAAAAGGAAATTAAAGCTAACCCACGTGACTCCTCCTGCTCATGGTTTCTTTAGCTAGATTTGACCAGGCATGAAACTTTAATATACCTAGAAGTAGAAAATGCCATGACTAGATTTACTTTGAAATTCATTTAGTTGGTCTGCCCAATTTGTTAGTCTGTAAGCTGTTCTTTCAGTTTTTCTTTTTGAGCCATACTCTGAAAGATGTCCCATTTTAAGAAAAATTTCTTCTGTGGAACTGTATGGGTTATCGCTGTATTTCAGTCACTCCCACTTTTTCTATATAAAAGTGTTTTTTTATCTAGAGAAATGTCAGTCTAACTTAAAAGCGTTTGATGGTAGTTGAGAGATTGCAAACAACTTCTTCTTTCTCCTCCATCTACAGCACTGCCTCCTAAACCACCAAAACCCACTACTACTGTAGCCAATAACGGTATGAATAACAATATGTCCTTACAAGATGCTGAATGGTACTGGGGAGATATCTCAAGGTAAGGCTGCAGAGACTATGAGAGTGTGTTTCAGAATAAGGGAAAGAAAAGCACCAGCTTGCTAAATTCCATTTTTAGGATATCATCCAACATAAGCATGAAGCATAGTTGGTTCTCTTCCAAAGACGACCAGAGAAGTCACTGAGCACTAGAGAACTGTGGGCGCTGGATGCCACAGGAAATTAAATACCCGAGAACTCTCATTATTGACAGAGATGTCAGGAAAGCACCAAGATGAAATGGCACTGCCTAAAGGCAGAGTGGAAAGTCACTGTCTGTTAGGCAAAAGAATTAATGTTGTTATCTTTAACATAATAAAATGGCACTTTTATTCCTTTTTAAAGGGAAGTGAGGAGTTAGGGGTGGTTGGAGAGGAAGGAAGCCTGTTTGGGATCATAAATTTATGTCCTGATTTGTCAGAGTGGTTGGAGTATTTTGTGAAAAATGAAAACTTCACAACTGATAGACTAATAGTGAAAGTGGGATTTTTTTTTCAATTCCCATACACCTGTTTGTAATGAGATGAAATTTATAATATTCCTGTAAGCACAGAATAAATTTGGTTCTGAAAATGTAACTGATAAAAATCAACCGCTAGGGGCACAGGGCATATATAGGCATACTGTACATTTTGCTGTGAACCAAAATCTGCTCTAAAATATTATGTCTGTTAAAAAAATGTAAGCCCACACTCTCTTTGAGGTAAGCATTGTCTTGTGTTCTGTTCATTTTAGGGAAGAAGTGAATGAAAAACTTCGAGATACAGCTGACGGAACCTTTTTGGTACGAGACGCATCTACTAAAATGCATGGTGATTATACTCTTACACTAAGGTGAGTCAGAGAAAGTGGCTAAAATTGGAGTGTTTGAGTTGATATTAAAACATGTTTCTAATGCTATTATTTTTATATTGTATTTACAGGAAAGGAGGAAATAACAAATTAATCAAAATATTTCACCGAGATGGGAAATATGGCTTCTCTGACCCATTAACCTTCAACTCTGTGGTTGAACTAATAAACCACTACCGGAATGAATCTCTAGCTCAGTATAATCCCAAGTTGGATGTGAAATTACTTTATCCAGTATCCAAATACCAACAGGTAATCAAAACTGAAAAACTATAGTATATCTAGTCAAAGCACTTTCAATGCTTAGAAAACATTTTAAAGCAGATGAATTACATGTAATGAAGTTTGAAAAAATTTTCAGAATTGCCATTTTATAATGGCTGAATAAAACATTTAAGGAATGTTGTCCATGTCGGATATCTTGTTAAATAATTATTTGATTACGATACCAACTGAATTTTTCTTTCTTCTTTGATCTCTAATCCTTGTAGGATCAAGTTGTCAAAGAAGATAATATTGAAGCCGTAGGGAAAAAATTACATGAATATAACACTCAATTTCAAGAAAAAAGCCGGGAATATGATAGATTATATGAAGATTATACCCGTACTTCCCAGGTGAGTTTTCTGTGAAAATCAAATTAAAATTTCGGAACTCTTAGTTATTAGAATCTAATGTGTTATATCAGCTTCAAAAAAAAGGTTGACTTTTGAAAATAAAGTAGGGGGGAGAGGTCATTGTTGATTGTTGTAGTAACTATTCATGCTATATCTAACCCTTTTATTAAGGGAAACTAAGTGTCTAAATAAGTTCACCTGATAAATGAAGCAGTTATCATGACATAATTACTGTTTGCAGAATTCTTGTTAGATAGGAAGTGCCACAGATTTGTATCACCTCTGCAGTGGAGATGTAGCCCTTCTAGACCAACTATGAAAAGTAGAGGCTGCATTTGCTATCATGTTTTCTCAGAGGCATAATCTTCTATAAACTGTCATGTATCTGGGACTACAAATAAGAGTTGAAGGCCACATGAATGCCATAAACTGCTGATAAAGTGAAATGGCTAAGCAGATGAACACTGTAGGAATTGCCAGGCAATCATTTTCTAGAGATTGGGGAAATTATCCAAAGGAAATGTATGGTCCTGCGTACTTGCTAACATAGTACTTATGTGCTAGGAAGTAATATAGATCTAATGTCCTGGTAGTCTTTGCAGTAAGAACTTACTCTGTGAAAGGGATATGACATTTGTCTTATTAAAATTGTCTTGCAGGAAATCCAAATGAAAAGAACAGCTATTGAAGCATTTAATGAAACTATAAAAATATTTGAAGAACAGTGTCAAACCCAGGAGCGGTACAGCAAAGAATCCATAGAAAAGTTTAAACGTGAAGGCAACGAGAAAGAAATACAAAGGTTGGTGAACCATGAATGTGCTTGTGCTGTCCTTGTGCTAGACCTAACCAAAACCCTCCGAAACTGATGCTCTCACTTTCTGTGTTCTGAATAACTTAAAAATGATTTAAAAAAAAAAAAAAGTATTCTTTATCTGAGGAACACTGCTGGGAATTCATAGTGAAACCTTCGTGATGCACCAGGTGATTACAGATGCATTTCTCTTGCCTGTAGGATTATGCATAATTATGAAAAGTTAAAGTCTCGAATCAGTGAAATTGTTGACAGCAGAAGAAGATTAGAGGAAGACTTGAAGAAGCAGGCAGCTGAGTATCGGGAGATTGACAAGCGTATGAACAGCATTAAACCAGACCTCATTCAACTTAGGAAGACAAGAGACCAATACTTGATGTAAGTATTAAAAGTGGATCCGTGTGAGTGAGTGGCTGGTAATGGCTAAAATTAATAAGTTATTAATGCATTTGTTTTAAAACTTTTCCAGGTGGTTGACACAGAAAGGGGTCCGGCAAAAGAAGTTAAATGAGTGGCTGGGAAATGAAAACACTGAAGAGTAAGTAGTTACTAAAGGTGGGAGATAGCACAAGAATGCCTTCATTTTAGGAAAACGCTTGACTTGCTTTGTTTTCAGAACAAGTAAGGAATTTCACCAAGTTTGGAACATCTTGTATAAACTCAGTCTCATTATCCAGACTTGGAAAGTTCAGTGAAGGAGGATGACTACTTTTCCCCAAAATGCTGTAAAGTGACATTGTGTCCTTAATAATGTCCCTGAAACTGCAAAAAAAAAAAAAAATCCCAAAATATTTTTGGAACATTCAGAAAGGAAAACATTTATGTTTAGTATATTTTTGAAGCTTATGCTTTGTTTGATGCTTGGTTTGAATTATTTGAAAACTGGCAATCCTCCTAGACAGTCAATTTCCCAATCTAAACTGGACAAACAGGATCACTTAATACCGTCCTCTTTGCCCAGGTACCTAAGCGCAGTTGCTGACTTGGAAACAGGAATCTACAATTTAGCACTGCTCTCTTTGTCCAGGGAGGTTACATTGAAGGTTAATAAATTCAAGAGGAAAACTCAGGTCAGAGAAGGTGGTTGAGTCAGAGCTGACTGCTGGTCTGACTTGCTTGGTAGGGGCAGGGACAAGGTAGAAGAGAGAAAGGGGTTGGAGAGGGGCAGCTAGTGGCAACCCCACACACCATTTAGAAACCTTCTCCCCTGCCTCCTTAGCCAATATTCGCTGGTAGAAGACGATGAGGATTTGCCCCACCATGACGAGAAGACCTGGAATGTCGGAAGCAGCAACCGAAACAAAGCTGAAAACCTATTGCGAGGGAAGCGAGACGGCACTTTTCTTGTCCGGGAAAGCAGCAAACAGGGCTGTTACGCCTGTTCTGTTGTGTATGTATCTCCAGGAAAACTGAGGTGTTCATTCAGTCTGCCCACCATGGGGGCGAGCATTTGAGAAAATTCTAATCTTGAAAAAATCTTACAGTAAAATAATGTAGATGAGGAAATAAAACACAGTATTTCAAAATCCAGGAGTACTTATTCCTCACAGGGTCTAGTGGTAAGGAACCTGCTGTTTGTGTTGGAAGACTGAGGTTTGGGTCCCAGTTCAGCAGCTTCTTAATCCTGAGAAGTCTTCCAGTGACTAAAGTGGAAATAGCAAAACTTGCTTTTATTTGGCTTCCCAAGGCACCTATCACTAGAATCTGTGGTAACACATGTGAGCACACGCCTCGGTAAAGACCCTGGCTGCTGTCCTTGAGCTAAGGACACCAAAGGAAAGACACATTTCATCATGTGGCATATTTTCTTTTTGTTTGCTTGGTAGCTTGGGGAGACCTTTGAAAAGGGAATTTTGGATCACGAGCATCATTTCAGAGGGGAGGGGGTGAGTGTTCTCTGTGACACTTCTCAAAGTACAGCGGCCTCTATGGTCTGCTTCCATTTAAGCAGAGAAAGATTTCTGTGGGCAAGGAGGAGTGAGAAGAACTCGGGGGATAGAAAGTAGAGTAAATGCAAAGATGGGGAGTTGTGTAGACAGTAAGGACAGTCTGGATGAGGACTCTGTCACGAACCGTAGCACGAGTGCTGCGCTGGCTGAGCACCTATGTGACCTTATTAGTCTGCAAAGCCACCCTATTGCATGGATACTACTGTGGTCTTCCTATTAAACCATTTTCAAGTGGAAAATACAGCCACTCGGTGAAGCCAGGTTATGGACCCAGGTCACTCAGCTAGTAAGTGACAGAACCAGCCTGCCACACTAAGCCAGGGCTGCTGCCTGCAGAGAGGGTACTTTTTCATGATGACGATTTGATTAAAAACCCCTCATGGAGTTGTGGAATTTGTCCCGGATAAGCTCAAAGGGCATTTTTTTTCCTGTCTTCTCCAGGGTGGATGGCGAAGTAAAGCATTGTGTCATCAACAAGACAGCGACCGGCTACGGCTTTGCTGAGCCCTATAACTTGTACAGCTCCCTGAAAGAACTGGTGCTACATTACCAACACACCTCCCTCGTGCAGCACAACGACTCCCTCAACGTCACACTAGCCTACCCAGTATATGCACAGCAGAGGCGATGAAGAGCTGGCCCCGGATCCTTCTCCTGGAGTTCACACACCCTGAAACCTCTGGAAAGCACAGGGCTTCTCTCCAGCCTGACCTGTGAATTGAGCTGCAGAAACGAAGCTGTCTGCCTTCAGATGGGACTCGAGCTTTCTTCGACAAAAAGTAGTAGGGGAAGACAAGCAGCCTCACGCTGCTGTGCCACGACCATGCGTTTCTAATCCGGAGTGCTTATCCTTTCTTTCCTAATTTTTTTTTTGGGGGGGGGTTAATTTAAAGCCACAACAACACAAAGAGAAAAAGAATGCAAAAATCTCTGCGTGCAGGGACAAAGAGGCCTTTCACCATGGTGCTTGTTAATGCTTTCTGAAGCTTTACCAGCTCAACGTTGGGACCTTGTAGACCTCGGAGGGTGGACGGGCTGACGAGCCCTGCCTGGGGTGCTCGGTCCAGCCTGGGTGTTCCTGTGCACGGTGGGCCCAGACACAGCGCACTGTGGATTATTTCATTTTCTAACAAATGAACGATATGTAGCAGAAAGGCACTTCCACTCACAAGGGACACTTTGGGAGAATGTCAACTCACATATGTTCAAAGAAAATTCTGTCATAGCAAAGTGCCAGAAAGTGTTTAAACTTTTCAAAAAAAAAAAAACAAAACCCACCAACAGAGAAATCGAACTTGGAAAACAAGACTTAAAATGACATTTAGAATATAAAATATGTACATAATATTGGATGACTAACTATAAAATAGATGGATTTGTATCAATACCAAATAGCTTCTGTTTTGTTTTGCTGAAAGCTAAATTCACAGTGCTATGCAATTCTTAATTTTCATTAAGTTGTTATCTCAGTTTCAAATATACCTTCAGAATAAGCTTCCCCCTTCCCAATTTTTGTTGCTTGAAAATACTGTTGTCCCTGATCTTTTTGTTAATACTCGTTTTGTTATTTTTTTTTTTAAAGAAATGTACAGGATGCCAGTAAAAAAAAAATGGCTTCAGAATTAAAACTATGAAATATTTTACAGTTTTTCTTGTACAGAGTACTTGGCTGTTAGCCCAAGGTTAAAAAGTTCATAACAGATTTTTTGGACTAAATGTTTTGTTGGGCAGTGCCTGATAAGCTTCAAAGCTGCTTTATTCAATAAAAAAGAGAAAGATATGAATATGACAAAGTATCGCTATGTTCAACAATGTTGTTTCAAGACTTAAAATACGGTACCTGACAATGTTTGTTTCATAAAGAATTGTGAACTTCTTGAATCTAGGGAGGGGGATGTAGCAACGGGGTGTACAGGTGGGAGTTGGGGAGGGGCGGCAGGGTGGTATGCACTTTCTCAAGATTACAGACAAGAAGTGAATTACTGCAAAGTGAAGTCGCTTATACTTCAGTCTTTTCCATTTTCGATCTGCTAGTTATCAATTAAGGACAATTACCAAGCTACTGTAACTAACACGGGGCAGCTGCTCAGAGATTTCAGCTGGCAGGGGTGGGAGGGTGTTAGCTCCAGGAATCGTGTTCACCTTTGTTGGGAACATTGATTTAAAGGTATACCCTCCATTTCTAAAACTTCTCTTAAACATCGTACTACCCATTACAACCGACCAACATTCATTTTAGAAAAGGCATGATTGGACAAATACATCCTTTTCCTAGCTTTCCATTCAGTTTAGATCATAAGGCAAATAGACACAGTGGTGGCTGCGAGTGATCTAGGCTGGGTGGCACTCAGCAGAGCCACGGCCTTCGGCCACTGCAGCAGTGCTCGCGCTGGGGGCGAGGAAGGGGTGTTAAGAGTCCGCCTTCCAATTTAGGGCAGGAGTGCGAGGTCACACTCCCCGATTCACATGTGCAAAGCCTTTCTGTTCAGTGGAAGCTGGACGTGTGTTGGGAGGAAAAAATAATCTACAGGGTAGTGACCATGATTAAAGTGGAATCTCACGATTTCAGTTTTCCTTTCTCAATATTAAACAGACTCACCCACAGCTTGCTTACTTTCCCCTTCAAATACTGGGGTGAGGGTGGTTCGTTTTGTTTTTGTATATTGTTCCTTTCGAAGTTCTTTTGAAAGGATCGGTCTAGCAACTGACTTAACTGTAGAATGTATTTTTTCCTCTTTACATGAAGCTACTCATACTCAAGAGCAATAGTCAGTCTTACAGCCAGACTGTCGGCCCTCAAACTTGACTGTACTTATCTGACCATCTATCCCCCTCCAGACTATCATCTACAGACAATTGATTTCCCTGCTTTTAGTCTGTGTCTGCTTTACAACTCTCCTTTCACGTCACACAGAGATCTAACAATTAATTAGTTAATAGTAGGTTATGAACTAGTGGTTTGTTTTTTTTTTTTTTTTGGTAGCACATCCATGTATGCTGTTAAATATATTTTTCATTTAATTTCTAAAATATCAGACCTGAGATGGAATGTTTTATAAGAGCTACAGTTTTGTAGTGTTTCTGCTTTGACACTTCGCGAGATGACATGGTATTCAGGCTTTTGCCTTACTTTTGCATCTCGAGTATAAATGCAATAGACTTTAAACAGTAAGGGCAAGATTCGTCATTCCTTATCACAGTGAATTACGCCATCCATATGATGTGACCCCTCTGCCAAATGCCTTTTTGATTGCGTGTCGCATGCCCACCCCATCTATGTCACTCTAGATGTTTGACCCACAGGGCTTTTTGGGTTCAGTCACCTAACAGTATTGTCTGAGTGGCTCAGGAGTCTGAATGACTACAGCAGAGGGCTCCTGACATGTGCTTTCATCCATGCATTGATTTCCCCCAGTATAGTGTCCTACAGGTCAGAAGCTAAGCTGCAGGGAGGCTGCGATGGGGCTGTAGAAGTGGGAGCTTTGGGACCTGCTAGCACACACGAGAAAAATCACCATGTGAAAAGGCAAAAAGCATGTGTTTGCAACATCTGACAACTTCATGGCCTTTTATCTGTATATATGTATATGTGCATGGACTGTGTTCCCAGGACACCTCAGCCGAAATGATTCCACAGTCATTGAGTTCCAGTACATAACAAGCAAGTGTCTAGTATAAGTCTTGTATATGTGTATGGGTTGTTTCCTTCCTTTGAAGTTGCTTTATTTTGTCTTATAAAGGTGAAAATTGTTTGCAAGTGAAGTGAGAAGTTCATAATTCTTTGGCTTTTTTCTGTTTTTTAAAAGTTACTCCTTTGGGGGAGCTGGTCTGGATGACTTGCTTAACTTGGAAATTCTCCTTTTCAGTGTGTCAAGTCAAAATGTGTTTATGTGAGCTGTCACTGTGGGGAACCAATTGCTTTGTCATATAGCTGGTTATGAACTAGTGATGTGTTTGGGAAGTCCTACTGATGTTCCTTATTGGGAGAAAAAGTCTGCTGGTTTTAACAACTGTGCTTTTGCTATGCATGGTGTCCACGTCAGTTGGAAAGCAGACCCTGAGATTTGAGTTCAGGGTCATTTAAGAAAGGGGCAGTTGAAAGCACAATGCCTCACATGGGACAGAGTTCCAATATGCCAAATTATTTTTTTTAATCTAGTTACATAAATACTAGTATTACGAGTAGGGAGGAAACAGAATTGGGTTAATTGGAAACACTATCCAAGTTAACATTAAACTTGTCACCATGAGATAGCATTAGCTGCCCAGGATGCTGCTATTAAAAAAAAAAAAAAAAGCAAAACAAAAAATCTCATTTATATGTGTGTATTTTTTAAAGCTACGATCTGTTCAATGTTTTTACAAATCTGTTTATATGACATTGTTAAAATAAAGTTGGTCTTTTGACGAGAGGGAGGATGTCATGGTCAGTTGTAATTTTGCCTTTACAAGGCAGCGGGGTTGGGAGGGAGGGTGCCTCCTTGACATTTTGCTTAAGCTATAGATGCAATGGAGCTATGTCTTGTTGTTTTCAGTTGCTTTATGCATTGTATTAGGTCTTCAAATAGAATAAAGATTGTTTTTGAAACTTCAGTTATAGTTTGAAATTTGAGTTATGACCTAAAAGTTTTTTTAAAACAGCCCTCTTGCTCTTCTGGGCAATAAGTGTTGCTGCTCTCTCTTTAGCCTCCCATCACAACTGTCTCATTTTTGTAAAGTGAGGACATTAAAAGTCATCACATGAATGATAGCTTAATGTTTTCATATCCTTTATAGTGGGAAAATAAATACTTCTAGGTGCTGTTATTACAAGGCACATTCTTGGGATAAGAAAACTTAAGAATGCCTACTCTATTTCAGTCCTTCCCTTCTCTACCACCCATCTCCAAACCTTCAAATCAGTCTCCACAAGCCAAGATAGGAAAGCTTTGTCTCTCTCGCCTACAGTCTGCACATTTTGAACATCCTCAGCATAGAGGACAGTATGAGGCACCACAGCAATATATGACATGGGAGTAAAACCGGGAGTAAAACTAAATGCAGGTTTAGGTTTCACAGTGTAGTACCCAGTCAATATATACAAACTTCTTAATCTGAAGTGGATTCCCATTGGCTCTTACTGCTGAAGGAACTTAGAATGATGTCACTTTGCATACACACACACACAAGTGCGTGTCCATGGAGATGAGAGTGATACATAAGAAATAGTCATGGCAGCAATGATTAAGAAAGAGCACAGCAGTGCCATATTCACACACTGCTTTTCCCCTGCTCTGTTCTGTATCACAGAACTATTGTCCCAAGGCCTTTTGCCCACTGACTTTTATATGGTGGATCTTGCATACCTCCATCTTGCCAAACAGACCCTTTCATTGGGGTATGAGTAGCTCCACTCTGCTCTTTCAGGAATCTGACTGCTGAGCCCTGGGAACATTGTTTCCTCCCATTATTCTAGCCCAAGGAGAAGCAGTAGTTTTATGCTGTTGCTAAACTTGTGATATCTTTTACTACACAGATATCCTTTACCACACCTGTTTGGTGTCAGCCCTTCCATCATCTGAGAGACATCAGTCTATTTATTTCTCTCTGTGAGTGTAGAGTGCTTCTATGCATTAAATACTTCAGGTACTGCCTTACCTAATTCAATCTTTCCACAATTATATGAATTAAAAGATAATATCCCCATCCTATAGATGAAAAACTGAAGCATAGATGTTAAAATTATTTACTCAAGATTGTGTAATGAAATAGAGCACTTATGTGGTCTGATTCAAGACAGGGTTCTTTATCCCTGCACTATAACAGACTGTCAATGGAAAATGCACTAGGGAATTCTAAGAAAAGGTCACAGCTCACTCTTCCTGCTGGGAATCTAATCATGTGGCTCTCAACTGGTGGATGGTGCACAAGTAGCTAATAATGGCAGAGGATGGTATGGGCTTGCATTAGACCAGTGATTTTGGAAGTATGTGACCCAAACTAGTAGCTTAGAATCAGCACCACTTAGAAACAAGGCTTCCCCCTTGACCTACTCACACTCAGAGTGGAACCCAGCAATCTGTGGCAACAAGATCTCCAGGTGATTTTAGTACTAAAGTTAAGAATCACTACTTCAGATCACCCAGTTGTTGAAATACTTTCAGTATTCTAGTTAAAAGCCACTACTATTAATGAATGAAATAAATATATTTTATGATAAATTTATGCTAACAGTGTAGCATAGAGAAAAGGCTATAGAGTGATTTACTGTTTAGCTGTCCTTACTTGGTCTGTCATATATTTAAGCAGCTGTAGAAAAATGACAAACTCAGTTCACCTACAAAGACTTCCAACTCTGAAATAAGGTTGAGTCTAGACAGTCCCTGGAACTCCTTATAAAGCATATGTTGTGGTTCGGTATACTAAAGGAGACTACTCAATCCCCCAGTTCTCAATCCCCCATTTATAACTTGGTCACAATTATAATACAAAATTGGTGATTATAAACCATGACTGGTGTCATTCAGTTGACTGAGTTCTGGCCCTTTGTATTGTCAATGATGATGTCCAAGTGAAAGCTTGGAAGAATTGGGGCCTACTTTTCTTGATGATGTCTTAAAGCACATGGGCATCAAATAATGAAAATGGGCATGGGGGGAAGTGCCCTTGGAAATGACACTTTACCCCTTCATCTAAAGCACAAGGCCCTGCTGAGTCAAAACTCTGGACAATTGCAAGAGACACATAAGGATAGTATGTTAAGAACTGATACCCTGTCAGTCCATTAAAAACTTTTTTTCTGAACTGTCCCCTAGAAAGTCTGTCTGAAAAGCAGAATCTTTTACAGACCTACATGTACAACCTAAAACCATAACATTAGAAGAAAAAACAAAACAAAACACAGGAAAAAAGCTCCCTGAATTAGATCTTGACAATGACTTTTTGGGTATGACACCTAAAGCACAAACAGCAAATTCAAAAGTAAGTGGTACTACAGCAAAAGAAATGGTTAGCAAAATGAAAAAACAAATGATAGAGTGGGAAAATTATTTGCAAGCAAGCCAAGTAACTGATAAGGGTTTAATACCCAAAATATATAAAGAAGTCATACAACTCAACAGCAAAATAATCATCATTAAAAAATGAGCAAAGGACTTGATAGACATTTTTCCAAAGATATACAAAAGGCCAATAGATATGTGAAAAGGTGCTCAGTATCAATAATTATTAGAGAAATATAAGTCAAAAGCACAATAAGATCATCACACATGTGTTCAAATGGTTATTACCAAAAAGACAGAAGAAAAGCTGGTGAGGCTGTGGAGATGGGAACCCTGGTGTATTGTTGGTGGGAATATAAACAAACAGTTGGTACAGTCAGTCACTATGGAAAACAGTACTGACATTCCTCAAAAAAATAAAAATAGCACTACCAGGAGGCAGTTCAAGATGACAACGCAGGAAGATCCTGAACCCACCTCCTCCCATGGTGTATCATGGAGCAATTCTCTGAAAAAGCTCTGTAAACAAGCTGAACAGCTCCCTCCACAACAAGGGACAAAAGGACCTCACCAAAACAGGAAAGGCAGAGACTCAGTCTTGCCAAGAAACCTCGCCCCTACACTACAGCCCACAGGAGGGACCTCACCAATATGGACTTCTCCCTGAGAAGTGAAAGGTTCATGCCCCTCATCAGGCATCCCATCTCTTGGGAATACTAAATAACCCCCAAAACATCTAGCTTTGAAAACCAATGAAGCTTGCAACCAGGAGTCCAAGAGGCAGTGGGGGTTGGGGGGTCTGGACAGCTTACTCTTAAAGCACAAGGCACAGGCACACTCATCCTTGCCACTGAGCACAAAAGCAGTAAATCATCAAAGTTATTGCAAAAAGCAACTAAGTCATTTATAAAGGAGGCGTATTAGCTAATCTTAACATGTCTGCCAGAGACAAGAGTCTGTTGTAATTCTCTCCAGGTGTGGAGACACAATCAGGCACCATTTTGGGTTTTTTTTTTTCCTCCCTGTCACTCAGACTTTACTAACTCTGGCCAGAGACAGCATGCCATTTCAATTTCCCCTACTTGCTCAAGTCAGCATATTCTCATGCCCTCTTGAAATTCTGGGGCCTCACTCAACATGACTGAGCATCTCAACATACCCCACTAGCATAACCTCACTGCTCAACAAACCACTGTACCACTACAGGAGGAATTCTCAGGAACAGAAGTGGGAGAATTCAACCTTTGTGAGGCCAGAGTGAGCACTACAACTTAGCAATGTCTCCCAGAATGAACATTACACTCACATAGAACCCCAATTCTAGCAACGATCCCCCAAAAGAACGTCTCCATTTCACTAGGTTTATAAGCCAGTAGGACTTCCAACTATGACCCCATCGAGTTATACCTATTGGCATACTTTAAAACCTGATACCTGAGGGTCTGGCACAAATCAGCCTGAAATTAGGTGCTAAAAGATAATCCTTCCCCTCGGAACACACAAAGGTCTTGGCTCACCTTGAACAAAAGAACTGATCGGGATTACTAAGACAACCACAATGATTTGAGACAACAAAAAATAGGACAAATTTGAGCAAGGTTCAACATCATACAAGATTACTTTTTCAAGACTGTGAGAGACAGCTCTTTTACCTAATTCATACAAACAGCGTCCAGCAAAATCAACAGAATATGTTCCAAATAAACAAGATAAAACTTCAGAAAATGACCTTAATGAAAATGGAAATAAACAATCTGTCAGATAAAGAATTCAAAGTAATGGCATTAAATGTGCTCACCAAAGTTAGGAGAATGTAGGAACAAAAAGAGAAGTCCAACAAAGAGAAAATATTAAGTGCCAACATAAGCTAGAGAACTGACAAATACAATAACTGAATTAAAAGTACAATAGCACAATGGATGCAGCAGATGAACAGATAAGTAAACTTGAAGACGTAATCAGAAAATTCCCCAAAATAAAGACCAGAAAGTTTCATTGGAGAGTTCTACCAAACAACTAGCCAAGATTTAAAATCTATACATCTCTCACAAAAATTTGAAGAGGAAAACTTTCAAATTCATTTCATAAAGTCATTACTACCCTGATACCAAAACCAGACAAGAACCCCCCCAAAAAAAACACACAATACACAACCACACATGCACGCACACATGCACGCACAAACACACACATGACAATATCCCTAATGAGCATGAAAACAAACATTCTCAAAACCTCAATAACACCACACCAAATCCAACGAGAGATTAAAAAAGCATATATTACAACCAACTGGGATTTATTCCAGGCATATCAGAATGGTTCAACATTCACAAAACAATGTGATACACCACACCAACAAAATGAAGGTTAAAAAAATCACAATCACAATAGATGCAGAAGTATTTTACAAGATTCAACATTTATTTAGGATAAAAATTCAACAAGGTTAGTATATAGGGAATTCACCTCAACATAACAAAGACCACATATGCAAGCCATTGATCAGAACGATTAATATTGGTAAAGTAGCCATTTTACCCAAAGCAATGCACAAACCCAATGTAAAATCTGTATCAAACTCCCAGTGGCAATTTTCTAGAGAAATAGAACAACAACAAAAAACAACCCTAAAATTTTCATGGAACTATAAAAGATCTCAAACAGTCAAGGAATTCTCAGGAAAAAAAAAGGTGAAAAAAAAAACAAACCCACACACTTTCTTACTTCAAAGTATACCACAATGCTCTACATATAGTATGCTATAGTAATAAAAACATTTCAATGGAATAGAACCAAGAGTCCAGAAATAAATTCACATATATGTGGACAACTAATTTATGACAAAGAAACCAAAAACATTCAATAGAGAAAGGAAAGTCTCTTCAATAAATGGTATTGGGAAAACCAGCAGCCACATGGAAAAAAATGAAATTAGACCACTGTCTTACACATACACAAAAATTAACTCCAATTAGATTACAGGCTTGAATACCTGACAATATAAAACACATAGGAAAAAATAGGCGATAATCATTTCAATATTGACCTTAGTGATGTTTTTATAGATTTGTCTCCAACAGCGAGAAACTAAAGCAAAAACAAGCAAATGCAATTATATCAAACCGAAAAGTTCACACACAGTTAAAGATAGCATCATTAAAATGAAAAGGCAACCTGCTAAGAGAATATATTTGCAAACCATTTATCAGACAAAGGGTTAATATCCAAAATATGTACAACAACTCACATAACATCAACCTGATAAATGGCAATGGATCAAAACAGACATTTTATGAAAGACATACAGGTGGCTTCTTCGCTGCTTATCATTAGGGAAATGGAAATCAAACCCACAATGTGAGAGCACCTTACACCTGTTGGAATGACTTATTAAAAAGACAAGGAACAATAAGATCATTGTTGGTGGGAATGTAAACTAGTACAGACACTTCAGAAAACAGTATGAAGTTTCCTCAAAAAAATTAAAAATACAACTACTACATTATCCAGTAATTCCATGTCTAGGTATTTACCCAAAGGATATGAAAACACTAACTTGAAGAGATATATGCACCTCTGTGTTCATTGTAACGCTAATTACAACAGTCAAGATATAAAACAACCTAAATGCCCATAGATAGATGGGTGGATAAAGATGATGTGGTGTATATTTATGTATACATACACACACATACATACACCACGAATTACTACCAGCTAGGAAAATCAAAACAAAATCTAGCCATTTTTGAACTCATGGATGAACTTTAGGGAATTATGAATGAAATAACTCACAGAGAAAAAGAAAAATTACCATGTGGTTTCACTCATGTGGAAGCTAAACAAATCAAATGAAAAAACAAAACCTTAGATTCTGACAACAGAATGGAGTCACCAGAGGGAAAGGGGTGATGGGATTGTATAGAATGGGTAAAGGGTGTGGATTAGATGGTGATAAACGGAAACTAGACTTTTGGAGGGGGTGGTACATACAGAATTTTGAAGGTATAGTGAGACTTAGTGTTGTAAATTAATGTTACCTAAAAGAATGGTGGGGGAAAAAAAAAGATGAGGTTTGTAGTTACTAGAGGGCTGCATGGGGGAAGACATTTGGGTAGGGAATACTGGATGAAGATTGTCACCTGGTACAAACTTCTGGTTAAGACAAATCAATGCAAGGGATGTAATGAACTACATGGCAACTATGGTTAACAGCACTGTAAAATACATCAGAAAGCTGAGAGTAGCTCCTAAGAGTTGCCATCACAAGGAAAACTTTTTTGTATTGATATCAGATGATGGATGTTAATTTATACAGTGTTGTATGCCAATTATATCTTAATAAAATTGAAAAAAATCAAAGATTCCTCTTGTGATACCTTAAATATAGATATAATTGATTGTTCATCATCTGAATTTCTGATCTCAAAAAATAGCATTTTGTATTCTCCAGCTAGTGTCATAAATTAGTTCAACAGAAAACTGCTGAGATGCTTTTGGGGGAAAAAAAGGATAAATGAGTAATTGCCAACATGCTTATCTACATTTTGCCTTCCAGAAGGAAATTTAGAAGCTCCCTGCTCTTTGTGGCACTGAGCCACGGCAGTCTGATGCATGACCTTAGGCTCAACATGTTAAATAAGAAGTTCCAAAGCTCTACCTGGCCTTACACATGTAAAAGTGTGGCCTATAATACGAGAACAGAACAGTCAACCTCCAAGTACCACCACTCATCATTATAAAAGCTAAGTTACAGGATAGCTCCATTTATCACTGAGACTGCTCATTAGAATTATGGTTTTGACTGGAAAATACACCATGTGTTCTATGACTAACCTACTGGAATGAATTTATTTATGGAATTCTCATTCCAGAGTTCAGTGATTTGTAGTCTAAGCCCTTGCAAACCAGAAAAAATATAAATAACTTCATCACCATAAAGAAAATGTGGTGGTTACTTCATATTTTCTGTCATGTTAAGAGGGGAACCTATGCCACATGGCTTGGGGCTTTATACAGGTTTGTTGATAGTGACGATCTGTCTCCCTGGATCTGTGAAGATGATGATGGCTGATGATGGTGTGTATGGTCATTCAAAAAAGCTTTATTGAGCACCTACACTTGACCCTTGAACAATGTGGGGGCTTAGCACCACTGATCCCCTCAGTAGTAGAAAATGAGCAAATAACATTTGATACCCCCCAAGCCTTATATTCCTCTCCTGATCCAACATCCATAGCTGACTAAATCCATGAATGTGAAGCCACAGATTAAAAAAAAAAAGTGCACATAAGTAGATCTGTACAATGCAAACCTGTGTTATTCAAGTACTGTGTTGTGTTCAGGAGGGCACTGTGCTTCGCCCTAGATCCAATGTTAAGACAGGGGGTTGCCTTCAAAGATCTGAGTCCAGTGGTGCAAGCAAACTCTGAAACAACTGCCACCAATGCGGTAGGAAACACGGTAGAGAGGAAAGAACATTAAGCCTTGAGAAGCGAGAGGAAAATGTAGGCAAAACTTCAGAGAGAACAGACCACAGTCACGGGTGAGAAAAGTTTCAGGACCCTAATGATTTTGTACTAGTAGCCTTAGGGGCTGGCATATAAAGGGAAAGAAAATGGGGTTACTAACTTCATGAACTCCACTTTCCTTAATTCTACTTCAGCATGTCTTTTTCAATAGAAAGCAGAGGACTAGTGAAGAGAATATTTTTGCTATACTACAGGCAATATTAATTCTACATGGAAGAAACCAGTACAGTCAAGGAAGGGTCTCTGGAGTTTCCTTTATTCCTTTAAAAAAAAAAAAAAAAGCCAAATTGCAGGAGTCACCTCCCAGGTTTATATCCGAAAAGTCTAGGAAGCCTTGAAGACTGACTCTGGAATAAATCATGAACAGTGAAAAATAACCATTGAACACCGCTCATTGCTCATTTAGCATAAATTGCGTTCTTGGAAGCCAAAGCAACAGGGCACCGGACGAGATACACCGCAGAAGACAATGTAACGCTACTTGTCCTTGGGAGGGGAACCTACGGTTTAGAGGTCAGGAGGACAAAGAGACTTTCCTGTTTCTCCTTGTTTCCTTTAACTGTTTCCATCATGCGGTTTGCATCATACATTATACCCTTTTAGAAAATAAATTCATAACACTTCAAATAAATAACTTTAAGACATCAGACTAAAATTCGTTGCCGGTTAGAAAAGCTGGCGTCTCCGCTCGCGGTTGTTTGTCTGAGGCCCGGCAGCCATCACAAAACACCATACACACATAGCTTGTAAACGACAGAAAATTTCTTACCGTTCTGAAGCTGGAAAATCCAAAATGAAGCTATTGGCAAGAAAGGAGCCATCCTGAGCTTTCTCCTCTGGGCTGGTACGTGGTGACGGGCGCTGGGGGCTCTTGTGAGTGCGTTGTGCGTGCGTGTATGCATGGGGAGGGGGCCTGGGAGGATTCAGGTGTGGCTTCTAAAGGCACTGATCGCACCTAGGGGCTGGTCCTCCTTACTTCATCTAACCTAATTACTGCCTTAAGGCTCTGTCTTCAAATACCATCACGTGGAAGGTGGCGGCTTTGGCCCATGTTTTTAAGGGAAACAAATACTGAGCCTATAACACTCCTCCCCAGTCCTCACGGGAGCTAATATTGTTGAAACTTGGCCATTGTATCCCTTTAATACAGTCACTTTTCAGGTTGTTTTTGTAATTCCTACCATAGGCCTCATTTCTTTACAAGTTGCCCAGAATTGAATGTCCCCATTTTGCATTTCTATGATACAGGTTGACCCAATAGCTGACATCACGCCACCATGCTCCCTATGCATGGACAGATGCCCCCTCCCCGACACATGGACAGATGATGGGCCTGGCTTGGCTCTTTCTTTGGCGTCAGATGTGCTGTGCATGCAGTAGCATCTATTCCTTTTTCTTCTGGATTAGAAAGTCTCAATTTTGCCTGCATATTAGAATCACCTGGCTAGCGATTCAACAGGACACCTGATCTACCGAATTAGAGTCTCGGGGTGAGGCTCAAGTAAGATAATGTATAGAATGCACCTGGAACATGGCAAGTATCCAGTGCATGAAAGCCAGTAATTGTGGTTGCTGGTAAGACTGCCCTGTCTAATGAGATTAGGTTCCCCAGAAACTAAAGCTACAACTTTTTTTTTTAATATATATTTTTATTGTTATTTATGTCTTTTGCATTTTGTACTCCCCTTGGGTAGCCCACCACCAATTCACCCGTGATCCATCTCCATGGTCCCTTGTGTTCTTTTCTATTCCATTTTGTGCGCTTTTCCTTCCCTCCCTCCGCCTCCCCCCCACAACCCGCTGATTGTCTCTCTCCTATTTGGTTTCCTTATAGTCCTGTTATAAGTGAAACCATTCGATATTTTTCTCTTTCTTACTGGCTTATTTCACTGAGTATGATCCCCTCTAATTCCATCCAGGTCGCTGCAAATTGCATGTGTTTATCTTCTTTCCATGCTGAATAGTATTCCATTGTGTATATGTACCACATCTTCTGGATCCAATCATCTATTTTTGGACATCTGGGTTGCTTCCATACCTTTGCTATTGTGAACAGTGCCGCAATGAACATACGGGTGCATGTATCCTTTCAGATTAGTGTTTTTGTATCCTTTGGGT